>NMRB01003053.1:0-25534 GCA_002633025.1 Notospermus geniculatus
ATTTTAATTTTCATTTTCATGTTCATTTTCATTTCTATGGTTTTCATTCCCCGGGGACCAGGGACAATCTGTCTGTTTTTAGTCGCCGTACAGACCCCGGAGTGGATATGTGACGGGGGCTTAACGTGGACTCCCCGATCGTCGTATCAACTTACGGTTGACACATCCGGTTCCCGTCCATCGCTGGATCGCTGGGCATCTATCGACGCAACCGAAACCCTGTCGACGCTGGTGTGATGGACATTTATTAACGCATCTTCCGGAGACCCACTCCCGTCCTGGGCAACGATTCACACACCGGTTACCGTCCCAACGATCATGTGCAGCGCAACGCTCGACACACCTTCCACCGTCCCATTTTTGGTGGTTTGCACAAACTGAAACAAACGTTGCAGCCTATCAAATAATTTGACATAAAACGTCGTTTGGACGAACGAAAAAAATCATCGCATCATATCAACATTGGTATTAGGGAGGTTATTAAGATACCAAACTCTCAACGTATACGTTAACGACAACGTTGCTTTTGTACCGAAAGTGTAATATAAAATCTGGTGTGTGTGTAGCATGAAAAATAACGTTGTCGTAAAGTTCATTTAACGTTGATTTCTTACCTCCCTATTACACTGACATCGTTATGATTTTTTACATCAACATCAGAAAGTCTACTACCCGCATAACCCAAAAAATCATGTCCCTTTATCCCCGAGTCGATAAATGAATAGGTTCATTCTTGACGAGTGACAAAGTAACAAATTAAGAAGATAAAGAACGAAAGGTGCTGGATCTATACCGTTAGTATTCACTTCTCACATGAGGCAACCTCGCCAGCATTCAGGGGCAACGGTGTTAGGCCAAATTCCCATCCCCAAAAAAAGAATGGTTCAACAAGTGTACACACTTGACACTAGCGGCGAAATAGCGTACCTCATTTAACCACTAGCATAGGTGGAAGGCCACCATCTTGGATTTTGCCGCGTGCATGTATAATTTGTTAAGTCGGCCTAATCACAACCTGATCTGGTGTATGCATACTGGGAGGAATACGACGACGGAATTCCACCTGCAGTTCATCAAATGAAAAATCTGGACCCAGTAGTCTTGAACGTTAGTTGTGGTGTTGATATTTTTGGCGACTGGGAGGGGAATGTGGATGGTAGTCAGCTGCCCTGCATTCAGGGAGACTTTAGTGAAAAGTCTCTCTGAATGCAGGGCAGCTGACAGGGATCTGTGGTTATAAGTATTTATTAGCAAATGCAGATTTGTAGGGAAATGGAAGGGCTGGGGAGATATCCATCCTGCGAGAAAACGTTTTCAGCAAAAAAAAATAAACAGAGAAACTGACACGTGAAAAAAATAAAAAAATTCCCATCGCAAGACTCGAACCCGGCGCCCCGGATTCAGAGCCGGACGCTCTACCGATGCGCCAGCCGGCCACGTCATGACGGAGGCTGCTCAATAAATGTTTATAAACATATCCCAGCTACGCAACATATTTTTATGTTAATTAAAAATGACGTTGCAAATCAGAATAATCTTCCAAAAATCGCATTTTACAACATCCACAGAGCAAGTCCCCAGCAAATCTGTCAGCGTATCGCTACATAATGCACCCATCTACGTTCACAGTCACTAAAAACGTGAACCAACCGTCCGGTATATTCCATCTGGACATTAGGTGCATATTTCCTATGAGTCCAGTTCTATTGATTGACCCGTGACAAGTCTTTGGCTAGCTTCGCTGTTGGCCGCTACGCGGCGCGTTGGGCCCTTGCGTCAAGAGATCTACAGTTCCAACCTCCCCATACATTGCATGTTTCAGGTTGACCAGCCTGGATTTATCTAGACCGCACAACAGGCAGGCTTTTGCTTTCTTAATATCGTCCATGTCGGCGGCTGCCATCTTGTCCTTCCCTTCTCCAAAAGAAAAAAAATGTCAGGTGGCTCAACAAGGCAGGTGAACCAACTTCATTTCTCTCCGGAATTTTGTTGTAATTCGTCATTACCAGCACAGAAAAAACTTAGTTTAAACTATGAAAAGTTTTGTTTTTGTTGTTATGTAAACTTTTTTCAAAGCCTATTTAGGGCGCCCCATAATTCTGGCTCGTGTTATCCGCCGTGCCTAACATTGAAATGCATGTCAGACAGTACGATTCCTCAGCCACTGGAGCAGCCGTCCGGAAATGTTACAGGCAACGAGTATTTGTTGTTGATCGTCACTGCACATGCACAGCGCATAGGTTTGCTGTCACCATTGACTGTCAATAATAAACAGTCACGGCGGAACACGAAATTTATTCACTTGTACATATCAAGAAATTTGTCTCATTTGCACCGAATCGACGCCAGGTGGCGCTGCTCCCAATGCATTAACTGAGTTTTGTGCATAAAATGCTCATTGAAAGTAAACTCGCTGCATGAAAACGATCGTAAAATTCGCAATCTGTCACAAAAAGCCTTTAGAATTCATTGGGCCGTCACAGAAGGCCGAGCTCAGAAACGTTTTCTTGCCAATGAAAAGATTTGTTGCGAAAACACCACAGAAATAAATGGAAATAGCGGTCAATCCGCTCCTCAGGACAGGGGTTTCCCAACAATATCAGCCTGCCATAGATATGTAACCGGCAAAAACGCCATCCATAAGGTGTGATATTCAAAAAGCAAATCAGCTGATCCCTGTTGTGATGGGTCAACCAAATTGACTGCCTCTTTGTTTAAACATTTTGACATGTTTATCATGTTGAGGACTTTGCGCATGCGCGAACTCACCGAGGGATTCCACAACAGGCGAATTCTGTCGCCAAATGGGACATTTGAATAGAAATTTCTTGATATGGCCTACTTGCGTCGATCAATACGAACTATATAATGGCGGCGCAAGAATACCTATCACAGAAGTGTGCATTTTGGTCATCGTCTCTAGGCCTACATCCGGGCATTGCCATCAAAATTCTAATAGAAATGGCATTACGCCGATTCCAGCTCACAGTATCCGAGAAGTACTCCGAGAAATACACAGGAAATCTACAGCAGGATAGGAGATTTCTCCCACCATAGCATAAGCATCGCTGGCGAATACTAGCCCAGCGAAGTTAAAAAGTGGTCGAGCTGAAATTAAAGTCTTTGTAAACCACCGCGTGTCGTTCATTTCCCAATCGGCCTATGAGGGATGAAGAGCAAAAAATGAAAATAGAAGAGTGAAAATAGAGAGTGCCAGGGAAATTGAAAAGTAAGAGTGAAAATAGAGCGAGAGAGAGAAATTGAAAAGTGAAGAGTGAAGAAGGAAAAGTGAGGACCAACTACACCTACGGTGGTTGGGAAAGTACAACACAATATTTTTGTTTTTTCAAATAACGATTTTTTTATCTCAGGCGCCTGCCTTACTAACTCAAGCGCTTGACTTACTAACACCGGCGCCTGACTTGATAACTCAGGCGCCTGATAGTTTTTAAGTCAGGCGCTTGAGTTAGTATGTCAGGCGCCTGAGATAAAAAAAACTTCGTTCTTTGAAAAAAAAATTACGTGTCCTTTCCCAGCCAACGTATAATTCACTGAGAGGTTCTTGTAGAAAAAATGTGGGTTCACCTGATACGCAGTTCCAGTTAACTTCGGCGACTTTGATCGTCAAAGGACACGGATCCTTGAACGAAAGTATTCCGTTCGCTGCCTTGAGGCTACAGCTCCGCTTGTTGTCACACTTGGATCTCATTAACAGCAAAGCTTCGTCCGAGTTACACCAATGCGCGATGAAGGCTCGTTGCCAACCATTCGTAGTGCATGCCGATTTATCCCTGCGACCATACCATCCAGAGGTGACTTTGATTTTGGTTCCACTCGGACAGCTAAGCGTTCTCGAATGGTTCTCGCAAAATTTCACCCCTACATGTAAAACCATGCATTTTAAATCTATGCATTTTCATCAGAAATATACAGTTAAGAAAGGTGCAGAGGGAGGAACCGAAAATTACAGTGAGAACATAAACTGATAATTTTATTAATTTATGGTGAGACTGAATAAATACGGAAAACTCACTGAGATCATCCCTGCAAGCCCTCTATGTGTGCTACGGTAAAAACATATCAATGAGCATGTTTTACAGTAATTCTGCAACTCCACAATTAAGCTTTCTCGCGTGGTTCTCGCAAAATCTCACACCTAAAAGCACTATGTTCAAACACAAGCCTGATAGTTTACCTTGCTAGTTTACCATCACAGATGTACACTTTTGAGAAACTTGCAGAGGTGGGGACCGAGCGGGACACACACCTCTAGATTCTGGCGGTAAGCACGTGGCCTCGCGTCCCGTGCGATTTGCTCGAGGACAGTTATACACAAAAATTAGATAAGCCATAAACTAATATACTTCTAGTTGATGGCGAGGCTGACTGCAGCACATGTCGGAGTAAGAAATAAAAGTGGGAAATAAGAAGCGGGAAACTTTGCACTTTTGTGCGAACTTTCCAATTTTCTCAAATTGGGATTAACTTTTCGCCACTTTGAGAAATATCGCCGGCTACAATGTCATGTTATTTTACGAAAATTTGTCAAAGTGGAAAAATTCTATAATTTGAGAAATTAAAATTTGCTCAAAAGTGCCGAAATTCCCACTTCTGATTTTCCACTTTTATTTCTTACCCCTGAGGAGTTAAAGGAGCACGGTATTGCCACTTTTTCTCGACAGCCGGCGCCACCGCGCCACTCTCCAACCCAAGGGTCTGACTACGTCTCGGCGAATGACCCGATTTGCTGCGTACATTTTGTAATGCATTTTTGTAGTTCGTCTTACTGCCGCTAGGTGGCTCCCTCTACCATGTCTACGTCGGCAGTCAAAAAACGCATTTGCGATCCAATGCCGTGCTCCTTTAAGCTGGTAGCAAGCTACATAGTACGAAAAGCTCACTGATATCAGCTCTACGCCATATCTGTGAGCTAAAATCTATATGTGCTACGGTAAAAAACTCATCTTTGCGGGTTTTAAATCTGCGACACGGCTCATAGACACGATTTTTCAAACCAAATCAGGGATATGCACGTACTGGTGCCACATCATAAGAAAACTCAGCGAGATTGTCTCGGCGAGCCATGTCATAATGAGTGAATAGGGAAGTTGAGATCAGCGACTTATCACGGATCCTAAATATACGTAAACGGACAGCATTCTGTACAACGAGGATAAATTTTGTGTACATTTCGATACGTATACGTATAAGGATCCGTGATCATTCGCTGATCTCAACCTCCCTAATATCTGCAGTGGTAAAAATGATCTTTGACGCCTGGCCATTATTCGAAAAAAAACGGTCTTCTTGCAGGGGTCCGAATTTTGCGATTACTCCTTAACCATATACGACTTCGAAGCAATGTTTTAACCATGCATAGACAAGACCACGCTCGTTATTGAGATCCTCAATGAAACCCCTGCGACGTGACGTTCAGCTCACGCTCAGCCGCGTTTTGAACAGGCGAGCACTGCCATTCCACAGGGGCAGTTTTAAGCACACTGGCGTACAACTAATCTCCTCAAATGTTTCTCGGTGCTGTGGCGTGCCAACTGAACAAGTAGGCCTATTGTAATGCAAAAGCCCTTTCTAAAAATGTCGATCCCAGTGACACAGGCAATGCGAAAGTATTTTTGCTCGTTTCTTGAAGAAAAAAAAGTCTCTAAATTCGCGGTTAAGAGAGGGGACGTTAGTGTCGGGCACCTAACTGATACCGAGTTATCTCGGTCTTGGGCGTCAAAGAGTTAAGTCTGCAACATGACTCACCGAAACTAGCGATTTCCAAAAAAAAAGATTGAGAAATAAGTGGCTGTGAGATGAGGGCGCGGGACTGTGCGAGATAAAATCGCGGCGTGCTGCTGTGGTGCTACGCCATTTGCATTGTACACGTGCGGCAGACTTTCCGTGAAGTCAGTGCCATTGAACGACGATTATGTAGCACACCAGCAAGGAGCAAGCCAGTTCGATGATCTCACTGAGTTGATCTCATAGACTGTATGTGTGCTGCCAGATCTGTGGAATGTAGGCCTACTCAGTCTACAAGAGTATTAAAAAGTGAAGTGCATTGGTGCTAGGTTAACACTTACTATGCCCACTAATTTCAATCAGCGTCACGAGCAGCAAAACGCACAAGAGAATGAATCTTGCCATTCTGTGAAAAAAAGTGAGGAAATCTATATGATACTGATCATCGCTTGTGTCAGACTGGTAAAACGCGGATGGCGAAGAGCTCTCATTTTGTTTGATGAAATGTTTTTTCAGGATTTTGTACCTAGAGTCAAAGATCGCTTGTTAACGCCCGAGTTGGCGTGGTGTGCTGCCCGCAAAATCTTCGATGATCTGTGGAGTGGCCCAATACCTTCTTCCGCATTGAGTGAAAACAAAAGGCGGGTAAAAGTGCTTCTACCTTCAGCCCCAAAAGTGACTTCAGAAGGGCTAGTAGCGAGATCAAGCAGTAAGCTTTCTTCCAAAGCAAATCGGTACGGAATGAACAAGACTTTTGCCACACTGCGTTTCGTTTCGCAAAACGAAAATCCGGCATCAAGACTTACCTTTACTCTTAGTTCGAACGAAGGCGAAAGGAGACAAGAGCAGTTTCAACGCGCTCGGCAGATCCCTGACGTGTGGCTTTGGGTGTAGAAGTGCGGATATTTCTAGTTGAGTTTAAACTAATTCAGCATCTGTTATTGATTTCAATGTTATACAAATCAAACGTTTGCCGCATCCTGATTGGCGGGTCTTGGACAGCAAATTGCACGTGGTGATGTAAATTTATGGTCGATTTTAATCGTGTTGGCTTGTATTCATTAAGACCACCATCACCTGACTTCTACCGAATTTGACCAGTCGCGTAAACAATTCCTGGTGCATTTTGATTACTGAAATATTCTAAGAATGTCTTTCTTGTTTTAGTCACAAAAGGAAAATTTACATAGAATGAATCAGTTGGCCTGAATAATGTTGGGAAACTGCACACACAAGGTACAGTAATAATGTTTAAGCATCCTTCAGGTTCCCCGGCCCCCGACATGGGCGCATTCGGCGATCCTTAGTGCCGTGTGCCCCTTCCTTCCAAAATCCCAGATCAAACGCTGTCAAATCTTCGTTGTAATACACCAGATCTTGGAAAACTAGCAAAGGTATATTGGTTCGTTTGAACCGTTGGAGGAATTAGTTTCGGCAAACCCTGTGGTTTTATTCCCCCACACCTGCTGTCACAGTGGTGAAGGAGGATCACATCGCAAATCAGAAAAATAAATCAATAGTCTATAAAAGCTGGATAAAAAGTAATATCCGACAAATAAAACATATTTGGAATGAAAAAGAAAAAACTTTGATAACCTCAAAACAACTACTTGAAAAATTAACTTCAAAAAACAGTTGGATGACTCAATACTTGTCCATAAAAAATGCCATCCCAAAAGATTGGCTTAAACGACTCATGGGGGAAGTCAAACAAGACTTGAAGGCAATAATATCTTAAAACTAGATGGGCAGGGCAAAATATTGATAAAAGGGAAACCACTAGGTAAAGCTACAAACATGGACATTAGATTAATTCTGCAGAAAAAATACACAAGACCTAAAAGTAAAATTTACTGGAATAATCACGCAATTGCCGGACGGACAGCGGCCCGATACCCGCTGGGACATCGGTGTGGGACTGGGCGGTATCGCCAACGCCTTTTTTCAACTCGTCGGAACAAAATCCGGCAGACATCAGCCAATTACTGGCCAGTGTTCACGGGAGGTGCCCGTCGAAAACCATCTTATTCAAGGATATGTGGAAGATATGTGGGAAAATCCGTCCCAGACCGCAACGTCGCAAAAAACACCGATGTCAACACATCCTCCGGCGGCTGCTGCATTTGTGACTGAGCCATTAGAACCACCATGCACTTGATCCGGACTTCTACCCGAATTTGACCAATCGCGTAAGAAAATTCATGCTGCAAATGAGTACTGATATATTAAAAGGGAAAATTCACATACAGTAGAATGAATCAGCTGGCCTAGATAATGTTGGGAAATTGCACAAACAATAATGTAATAATGTAATAATGTTTTAGCATCCTTCAGGTTACCAGGTCCCCGACATGGGCGAATTCGGCGATCCTCAGTGACATGTGCCCTCTTCGTTGTAAAACACCAGGTGTTGGAGAACTAGCAAACGTAGGCTATATTGATTCGTTTGAACCATGTTGAACCGTTGGTGGAAGAAATTTTCGGCAAACCCTGTAATTTTATTCCCCCGCACCTGCTGTCACAGTGGTGAAGGAGGATCATATCGCAATTCCAGAAGTGATCTGGACTGCACCCTACACGTTTGCTCCATAAGGAAAATTCGTCGATCAATTCCAAAAGTGACGCTTTTATCAATACATGTGCAGTTCACAAAGAGAACGTATATTTAGAATATGACGTGGAGTATAGTTTAAAGTCATACGTTCAGAGAGCTACCCTAGCCGTCGATACGTGTTGTTGAAACACATGTTGAGAAAATCACGTGAAAGTGGCATCCCTTTATATGAAACACATTTAATCTGATTGGTGATCGACTGTGACCATAACACTTTTTTCATTATCTATCTATTGCACACAAACTTTAATAACGCGCAAAAAACACGAATCGACGGCTTGGGTAGCTCTCGACTTTTCCCGCGGTAGCTCTCGATATTTTCTTTCTAAGGTATCACGTGGATTGTTGTATGAAGTGCTTAGAACAAACTCTCTGGCTTGTTTATCATTTTAGCTCACCAGTGGGAGCTATAGTCGTCATGCGGTGTCCGTCGTCGTCGTCGTCCGTTAGCAGGGCACGTTTCGTAACCACTGGGGCTGTTGATCTGGAACTTGGAACATATATACCCCTCGGTCAGATGACCTATGACACCAAGTTTCGGTCCGATTCGATTCTTGGCTTGGCCACCAGGTGGCCAAAACCAAAAACACAAAAAGCGCAATAACTCCTGAACTAATACCTGGATCATCTCCAAATTTTTATCATAGGTGTGTCTAATGAGGATATACATAACATAGCGGGTTTTTCATTTGACCTACTCTTCAAGGTCACAGTGGTCAATGTTCAGAATTTTGCCTTTTGGTGGCACGTTTCGCCAACCGCTAGGGCTATTGACCTGAACCTTTGTACATTTATACCCCTACGTCATATGACCTGACACCAAGTTTCAGTCCGATTCTATTCTTGGCTTGGCCACCAGGGGTAGCCGCATAGAAACTCCGCTAGTGCTTCGACAGCCTATCGGTGTTAAAATGCATGGACAAATGTACACCACTATCGGCAGATCGGCTCCGCTAGCGCGAGCGGGGTTTCTATGCGGCCAAACCCCAAACACAAAAAGTGCAATAACTCCTGAACTAATGAAAGGATCGTCTCCAAATTTTTATCATAGGTATATCTGATGAGGATGCATGACATATTTAACGGGTTTGTGGTTTGACCTACTTTTCAAGGTAACACAGGTCAATGTTCGAAATTTTCTATTTGGTGGCACGTTTCATAACAGTTTCGGTCCGTTTTGATTCTTAACTTGGCCACCAGGTGACAAAAATGAAAACTCAAATTCTAATAATTCCTCACTACTCATGTCTGGATCGTCTCCATATTTTCACCATTGGTACATGACATGTAAAGGCTTTTTGATTTGACCTACTTTTCAAGGCCACAGAGGTTCAAAATTTTGTCATTTGGTGGCAGGTTTCGTGGCTATTTGACATAGTAGCTTCTAAGTAGGTGTGATCAGGTGTCTAAGAACTCTCTGCACCTGGAACCCAAGGCTTGCCCGGGAACATTTCGATTTAACATTATTTGTCATTTGTTCTTCTGATGCATCCACACAGGTGGGCACATAGTCCATGGACCTTTTCATTGTATTCTGTGTTAATCACTCCACAGAATGGCATTGAATATAACATCATAACGTACAGTCCTCCAAAAAATAAATGGACACCGTGTTTTTCAAAAATCTCCGAGATAAAACAAGGTAATTGAAAGCGGTTTTCAAATAGTGTGGTATATTTACTTGGTCATATATTTCATGTATTTGGCACCACCTAATTTCTAGCCTTTGTTATGTAATAGGCAATTTCAAAAAGTCCAAAAGTCGACTTTTTTATTTCTAGTTTTTTTTCCAGCAGAATTCGAAGTGTTGTGATTAGGTTAGTGAGAGTGTCTGCGAACAAAAATATTGAAAATCGTTTACCGTATTCGTAATATCCCAAAATATCGAAATTTGAGATTTTTGATGTATTTGATCATTTTTTAATGTCACTTGGTAACAGTCATTCAGTCGTGATAATTTATGCAATTTTTGAATGTCCTTGTCATGATATTCAGCCTCTTTATTGCAGCCTCCATATTTGAAATAATATTTTCAGCTGATTCGATAATGGAAACACATGGAAAATTTCGTAGCCATCTTGTTATCATGCCTGGCAGTGAATGGCAGCAAAACAATATCCACAATCTCAAAATACCAAAAATGTCAGATTTTGATATTTTGAGATATCACGAAAAAGATAAGATATTTCAATGATTTTTTTTCGCAAAATGTCTTTAGTATCAATCACCTGATCACGGCAGTGCCAAATCTGTTGAAAAAAATTAGAAATAAAAAAAGTTAGTTTATGGACCTTTTTAATTTGCCTGTTACATGACAAAGGTTAAAATTAGGTTGACCCAAATACATGAGGTATATGACCAAGTAAGTATACCACACTACATGTATGTTGAAGACCGCATCCAATTATCTTGTTTTATCTCGGAGATATTTGAAAAATAAGGTGTCCAGTTACTTATCTGGAGGACTGTGCATGTAGTTCACAATTTCTTGGCAATCTGTGACGCGAATTTATGGCTCGCGTAGATTTCTTATGTGCCACAAATGAACGATAGATTTTTTTCCAAATCAGATTTCTTTGTTCAAACTGGCAAACAGACCCGTTTCAGATGTCGTCACGTAATGTCATGAGGAGTCCACTCTCGCGTACCTGCTGCAAAGATCGAACCGCGCTCAGAGTTCTGACAGCGGTAAGAGGTATTAAGCCCCTGGACAAACAACATCTGTTTTCGTGGAATAATGCTCTATTTTTAGCCAGGTCCGCAGGCTGATGACTCACCTGTGGCAATGGTTATGTAACAGTAAACATGGCATTCCAGAAATAGGCTGTGGGCTACTTTCCAGCCAATATAAATAGAAATACAGGTATCTGTATCGGGTGTGCAGGAAATTATGCTTGGAGATTATGTCCTGGGTTGAGTAGAATAATTTTACAGTAGTTTTAGCGCAGTGTGTCCCTTATGTGCAATCAATCCAATTCAAGACAACTAATGTTTCAGAGTTTCCAAATTTGATCAATACTCTAGCACTAAGCTCCCCTTGTTGACAAGACGTTTTCGTAGTTTCACATGAATAAGCGGATCGAGTGATACATGCACCGGGCTGAACGCGGGGCGAGTCGGAGAAGTCTTTAGATTGGCTCAAATTCTTATCACGGCTGATGTGGTAAACTGAATTTGACTCCTGAATAGCTTTGACCGATTTTACAACTTGTGTTTTTATAAGAGTCGGTAGAACGACTCAAATTATTAGGTTTGCTGATAAGTGAACAATTTATTTCTACGTACATTTTTTTAATTTCTGAAAACATATTGAATTCGTTGTGCATAAGAGGAGCAACATCTGAAACGGGTCAGGTTGCTTAAAGGGATACTCCACTCATTGTGAAAAATTTTGAATTTTTGAAATATCATTATAAATACATCCATTAAATTCATTGATATCTGCAACATGTCGTATTTTTAATGAAATGGTCCATGGACCATGTGCTCACCCGTTTGAACATAATAGTGTACGGTAATGACAGAGAGAGGTGCATGTCAGTTTCGAGCAATCTGGGTCAAGTCATTGCCAAGTTGCAGGGCTTCAATGATTTTGGGGTTATGCCACCTGGCGGCCATATTGGATGTCCGATCGGGCCAAAACTTCACATGCACATCAAGGTCATCTAGAGGGAGCCACATAGCACATTTGAGCGCTCTGGGTCAAGTCGTTCCTGAGTTATAGCACATTTGATGACTTTCGGGTTACGCCACCTGGCAGCCATATTGGAAGTTTAATCAGGCCGAAATTTGACGTGCTTGTAAAGGTCATCAAGAGGGAGGTAAATATCAAGTTTGAGCAATCTGGGTCAAGCCGTTCCTGAGTTTTAGCACTTGGATGATTTTCAGGTTACGCCACCTGGCGGCCATATTGGATGTCCGATCGGGCCGAAACTCGGTATTTTTGAAGGTACCCCTCTAATACACGTTTATGCAAGATATGAAGACTCTCGGTGAAATAATTAAGAACTGCGGCTGGTTCGTTACTTTATCGAACTTTGACCTCTGTGACCTTGAAAAGTAGGTCAAACCAAAAACCCGTTACATATGTTATGTATCCTAATAAATACACCTATGATAAAAATTTGGAGATGATCCAGTCATTAGTTAAGGAGTTATTGCACTTTTTGTGATTTTGGTTTTGGCCACCTGGAGGCCAAGCCAAGAATCGAATCGGACCGAAACTTGGTGTCATAGGTCATCTGACCTAGGGGTATATATGTACCAAGTTTCAGATCAATAGCTCCAGCGGTTACGAAACGTGCCCTGCTAACGGACGACGACGACGGACGACGACGGCCGACGCCGGACGACGGACGACGACGGACGACGGACGCTGACTGACGACTATAGCTCACGGGTGAGCTAAAAATCAGCAAACTCATCATTTTAAGTATTTTAATTGAATCCCAAGGCGACCATAGCACTGCACACATGATGTCATGTGTGCTCAATGCATATTTATGAAGGAACAACCAATAGGCCGAGGCAGTCACAGTATTAGCTCATTCACTACAAAGATCATCAGCCTATTGACACTTGTGACATAACAATTCATGGCATTAGTCTCTGTGGATTGATAAAAATTCAAAAGCTTACAATGAGTGGAGTCTCCCTTTAATCGAGACTAGTGATTTTCACTCTGCTCAGCACATCTGCTCATTTTAAAGGGACCCTACAGGCAACCTCCACATAGGCATTTTGATGTGCTCATTACACCGACTGGCTGGCATGAGAATCTAACTCTGACATGTATTGCAAGTAAAATACACTAAAATATCAACCTTTGAGGCCAAATCCAGAGGTTGTCAGTTGCTAGAGCCACCTCTGATGAAGTACCACACTCATGAGCCTGATAGCTTGCTGTACACAAGGAAATTTTCCTTATATCCATTTGATATACAATATGGATATAGAACGGATATAGACTGGATTTGGGGGTGTCGGGGTGGCGCAGTGGAAACATCGGCGCCTGCCACCACTGAGATCGCGGGTTCGATCCCAGGTTGTGCAAGTGGCTTTATGTTGTACAGAGGGCGATCTCTCCCCGACATCGTAGGTTTCCTTCTACATATCATTAATATCGTCCAATTTTGTTTGATGAGTAGCTATAATGCCCTAATTGGGCGCTTGGACTCCTGAAATTATACTTTATATTTTTTTTTGATTGGATATCCAGTGGCGATAAAATTTGGGTGATGTTGATTGGATATCCGGTGGTTGACTTAGAAATTATATTCATCTGTCATAGATTTGATATGAAGTGCGCAGATAAAAAATGTAGGAGTTACGAAAGTAATCATTTGAGTTTTATCGTGATTGGTTAGGGTACACTGATAAGATCAAACCAGACTCGCAGGTAAGGTGCAAGACTCTGAGGCTTTACCCTGGAAATATTTCTACACGAAGCTCATTAAAGTTTCACCAACATGACCAAGAACACTCACTCATGAGAATTGATCATATCCCATAAAACGCTCTTTGTGCCGTGTTTTATGCCGGTATCCCTTTGGCGTTGCTTTTTGTTCCTCCTGATGGTGAGCTTGCGAGTGTCCTTGTTGTTTCTTGAGGGGTTCTCATTGGTGCTTTATCCCTTAATGTTTCAGCAGTGGCCTAAAAGATAACTAAGACGATTTGTCGTCTTTTCCTTTATCTATATACTGTATAATATGACTTATCCGGCCACCACGGCCAACCTGCGAACCACGCGAATTATTGACTATACACGATCCAGGCCAAGTTATGAAAGGCCTAGTCAGGGTTACATGTTCAATGGAAATCGTCTACGCCTGGTGAGCATCCTAATGGATATCCCGCAGTGAGGGTCGGTTTCACTTTTGTCGATTTGTAAATGATGTCAATTAAACCGAGGTCTTCTGTGGAATAGAATTGTGGTCTGCCGTTGAAAATACACTGACAAGTGATGTGTAACCCTGACTAGGCCTTTCATACATGTTTGGCTGTGACTGTTTTTTTTTCAAGTGAGAAAGATTACCATTGATTGAATGAAAGATCGTTGACCGCCCCCTGCTCAGGTGTGACAGGAATCAACGTCCTGGGAATGCAAGTCCGCCAAACAATAGCCCGCTATTAAGGTTATATCCGAATGGTCATGGTCTCCACAGCCACAAATATTCTAATCCCTCGCTGAACAATAGCACCGGATTATGATTCCTGGGGGACTTTGATTACTGTCACACCGGTTTCCGTCACCGTGGCCGCACCGGTTTCCCACGCTGGAATAAAGGCCTGTTTCCACTAGACCGGTTTCTGCAGCAGTTTTGCGGCGCCGGAGCGGTTTTCACAGGCATTGGGATAATTAACACGCCATGTATTGTTAAACCATCGAAGGATTATCCAAAACCCTGTAAAAATACCCGGCGTGGCAAACCGCAGCGGAAACCGGTCCAGTGGAAAGAGGGCTTTAGCCTACACATCAAACGTTTTAATAGATTTCCATCGACAGTGGTGAGAGCGTCCCCCAAAATTTGTCAAACGAGACATGCCCCATGTGAAAATGCTTAAACAGCTTAGGCCTACCACTGGATGGGTCTCATGCTGTTGAGGCAAACGTAAAATAACATTTCTGACTTTGATTCGAAAGGGAACCAAGATGAAGATTTCGGTTTTACGTTCTCTTGATGCTGGGCTTCTATCTTGTTCGTCTTCTAGGCCTAGCGCATCCTCATCGACTTCGTCAACGGCGTCATGCAAGCTGCCTGTCCAATCATCGTGATCATGGATTTCACTGGCGGGCAAAATTTCCAATGTATCATGCGGATTTTGGATTAGGCTTATCGAAGTTTCAACTCCTTCTTTGTGCGTCTCCTGATCAGGATTCCGCCGACATATTTGGTCATCGATTTGTTCCATCACTCGGTGCTTTTGAGACGCCAAATGCTGAAATGTTCGTTCTATAGACACAGGCTGGACATTCATACAAACCGGTAGCATTTTGGTGAGTTTTTAAATCGAAAATACGCGGTCCGCGAGTCCTTATTCTGTTGTTCGTTCCGTTTTCCCCCGCCGCATCGAAGAATCCGCGTTTGGCGGGACTGCCACTGCTGATCACGTGGAAAGCATTGCGATTATGACGTATGTCAAGAACTGACTACTCGTGACGTAACAAGCTGCTCACGTGACGCCTTCCCTGTTCGTTCATGATGTCGTGACGCAGTGACGTAATTTTCTACTTTGGCGCGTCATTTGAGATTGTGCCTGAGACGCCGATCAAGGAATTTTTCGCTTTTTCGATCAGATTGTGCGTAAATTACACCAAATACAATGTCAAGTTAAGCAGAAATATATGATGTAAGTATTTTTCATAGCACGCAGGCATAGCATATGTGTTATGTTTACTACGCCAGGGCCAATTCACTTTAGGAAAGTACCTAGGCCCAGGCGTGAAAGCTCAGACATCTCAGAAGGAGTTCAGAAAGAAGACCTGCGTCTGAGACATATCGGGTAGTTTGCGCAAGCATCATGCACCCTTTTAAATTTTGTTTTCTTTTTACTTTTAAATGGTATGTGTTTTTATACGTCTTACATTGGTCCGTCTTGAACCGGTAGGTGTTGGTTGGTTTGTCTACGGTAGGCCCGAAGAGGAAAGTTTTTAAGGTGCGCGCGCACACTAAATGGTGCGTTTTGCGACGCTATTCCCGCAAGCCCAAAATCTAACGAAGTCTCGGTCTTTTTAGTGAAAAATCGGGTAAAGAAATATGTGTAGTGCGTGACCTAGCTAAGTTGAAGGTCTGGGCAAATGGCCTTCAACACAGATAAATGTAAGCATCTTCGCATAGGGAAAGGAAAAGTGGAACACCTGATACTCCATGGCATGTAGTGAGATAGCTCGCAAGAACTTGGACATGTTGGAACTTGGAATAGCTCGCCAGAACTTGACCTTCTCTGACCATATCAACAGGGTGTGCTCAACAGCTATAAACCGAGTGCTTTAGACCATCAAAAGGACATTTTCGCATATCAGCAAGACATCATTCTGCCTCCTCTACAAGGCACTAGTTCGGCCCCATTTAGAATATGCGCAGGAAGTTTGGTCACCAATATGGAAGTGCGACCAGAACAAATTGGAAAAGGTACAACGACGAGTTACACGTTTGGTCTCGTCCATAAGGAATTTAAATTATGAAGATAGATTTAAAGGAGTTATCTCTCCCAACGCAGACATTCCGTCGAGACAGAGGTGACATGATCACAATGTTCAAAACAGTACATGGATACATAACAACATCCCTTGCAATTCCCTATTGCGAGAACACCCAACTTAGGGGACATCCATTCAAGTTAGCTCCAATCAGAGCCACAAACCAGAGGCGTGGCAACTTCTATACCAATAGAATAGTCAAGCGATGGAATTCCCTTCCTGAAGCTGTAGTTAGCGCCCCATCAGTAAATGCCGGATCAGGTATGGATGGGTATGATCATGTTGATTCTGAGTCTACACGACCCAAGAGGAGTCCAGGTCTGACATGGAGGTATATGACCATGAAGATTTAGATCCTACAGGGATCGGTACGACTCAGAAGGAGTCAGAGTCCTTACATCACTCAGAATAAACAAAATCAAGTAAAATACCAGTCCATTACCGGTGTTACTTTGGAAATACAAGTCGGCCAAACCACAATATCGCTTCAGCTGCATTATGGCACTGTCATGTTTGTTCAATCTACAGCCTAGTTCATAATCATGATAATCCATGAAAACTTTGAAAATCACAATCATGACAACCATGACAACAGTACCATAATACAAAGTTTGAAATCAAACTTATCAACTTCCATCCATTCCTTATAATTTTTCAGAAAATTGAAAAACCAGGAAAAACTGAAGAACTCATTTTCATCGCTGTCGCTAACAGCACAAGTGAGGAAAATATCATACTGGTAACCGATAACATGAGGGAATTCAGGGTTCCAGCCATTCTTGTGAATGAGGCAGTGCTGAAGATCGACAACCCCCCAGCAACCATACAAGAAGATGCCTTACTCCAGCTCATGCCAATGCACCTNCAGCTGATGCCGATGCACCTTGAAATCACGCATCATGATGAATCTACTACCTCAATCACAAGCATTCAATAGTCACACTAAGACTTGCAGTTCAGTTCTACATTATGTAGACAGTACATACCTCAATTGTTCTTTTACTCCGTGTTTTATGTCGTCCGTAATTTTCATGTCACTCAATCAAAACTAGTCATACTAACAAGTTCTGCGATAGCGGAAGTTCACCAAATGGCAATAAATTCCTGCTACCGGTACTTGCTTTTTCCTATTTTCAGGTATTATGTGTACTTCACTTTCCTTTTCATTTTGTACACCAAGGTAAACAGCGAAAATGGGCTATTATGATTGATTTCTTTATATTTTCGAGTAAACTCGTAAATTGTCTAGACAGTACATACCCTTCAAGGCCCCAGCAGGCCGAGGTTTTCAATTTGAATTTCTTTAAATCAGTGAAATCGCATGAAAACTGCCCAAATTTCTAAATATTGGCACATTTTTCCTCGTATGACCTAGATTATTTACTTTCAGTGCGTGGATGTATGTTGGTGACCTCTTTCAGCACCACCACTCCTCATTTCGAGGCACCAAGACATGAAGAACTCAGTATGCCACATTCACCCCTGTACTCTTCAAGTTCAGGGCCTGTATTCATAAAAGTCCGTTAGTCTAAGTGTGCCACTTATCAACACAAATATAAAGTATCACACTTACACTTAAGTACTCATTTTTCATTGCTAGTTTTTTATAACTCAGCGGTTCCAAAAAATACACTGCCAAGAATACGAATTGTAATTGATATCATTTTTCATACTTATTATTTTCAACGTAACTTGAAAGGGTGTGTCACAAAAATGGATTAATTCCTATTTTCTCTAGTGACATCACATCTTGGGTAAATAAAAATAGGAATAATCTGCTGCCGTCATCTCATGCATAAAGAGCATCGAACTTTGCTTTTATAGCGTGAATGTGGTGAATTCGAAGCTTTCTCCACACGGCAAGTCAGGCCCTGATACTGGTCTAATTCCCTGCTGACACAAACAGGGCTTACACTTTGAAGTTGGGGAAAATAGCAACTGATCCATTTCTTCGTATATTCACTCACAATATTGTGTACACAATGCGATCAGTTCTTTTAATGTTTTATTCTTATAGTTCTCTTTACAAGTTCTCTGTTACGAAATAAAGAAATTCTATTTTGCCACTTCATTCGTGTATTCATTACGGTATTTGGAAAAACAGGCTACCTTAATGATTGGAAAATTGCGTGCAGGAAATCCCCCATGCGGTCACACTGTACCGGACTCTGAAAAGTCCAAAATGAGTCTCCTGAATATGTTGCTCCTTACTTTCTACATGAACCTTTTCTAATCTAGACTAGGTTGGATATGTGTCATGTGCTTACAGTATATAATACCGGTACACTAATGAACTACTCATTTATCTCAGTCTAACATTCTCCTGCAACAAATGTTATCACTGTGGCCAGCAAATCTTCAAATCACCTTAGTTCATGACCCTCCACATTTCCTCCTCAAGTTGACATTAGTTAAGTTCTCTGAATTACAATAAATTGAAGGCGGTGTTCAAATTGACTGACAAGTCAATTTCTAGTGTAATATCATTCTGTTGTCCCAGGATACCACAGTTGGTTCAACATTAAAATTGATGAGGATGACTATGTACACCTACAAGCTGCTGGAAGATATGGAAAGTGGTGATTTGGAGGTGAGCCGTTGACTTCTGAAGAAAGTGCGTTTTGGTTCCGAACACTGTGGTGTAATGACCTGAAACAAAAAGGGTTAAATGAAATCATTGTGCACTTTTAACAGTAATTATGGACACAGTTTGAGGGTGTTTGGCTCTTAATTGAATTAATTTAACACCTAGGTGCCAAAATGTCCAACTTAGTGTCAGAAAACAGTGGGTGATTTCAAAGTAGGTGTTGTTGTTAGTGTTGGTTGTAAGTGTTAGCGTTAGTGTTAACTTCTATCCCTAAACACCCGGTGTTGTGTTAACACTAACACTGGTGTTGGTGTTAACACCGGTGTTGGTGTTAACACCCTTGTTAATGTTAGTGTCAGGATCAGTGTTAAAAAGCCATTGAGATATCCAGTGCAGAATTTCTCCAGCTAGGGCCTACAAATCAGGAATAGGCATCCCTTGCCCTGTCCTTTCAGTTTCAAAAGGTAAGTAGAACACTTATTCTCTAACCTAGATCCAAAATGAAACTTTCCATGCCTGCTTAGCCTTGGTTCCAGGCCCATAGGAAGATGAATTCCTGGGATTCGTGAATCTCTTCACTGCACTGCATGCAGCCATGCTTGTGTTTGCCCTACTTACATGTAGTAGTTGGTGCATGCTGACTGTACTATGAGGATCATCCATAGATGTCATGGAGCATTGAAGAATCTTTTCTTCATAAGTAGACCTACTAGAACTGGTCGTTTTGGGGGGCAAACACCTGGTCTGTGGTTGGGTAGGCCTTATTGCAAGCATGCATCTCTGTCATGTTCACAATTGTAGGCTACAGAAAGCATCAGGTAACAATTATATTACATCTAGTACCGGTACTCAACATCTGTATTTATATTTCAGTATGAGTGCACCAAAGCGATTCAATTGGACAACTGCTAAAATGGAGCGAGTCCTGAATGGCATGATCGAAAAACATAGACAGTTTCTAACTTTGAAAAAACATGGCAGGTCAGCTGAGGTATATGAACAAGTGGCCAAAGATATTGGGACTGATTCAAAAGTGGTGGACAATCTCATAAAAAACTTGGGACGTGACTACAGAGATGTAATCAAAGAACTGAAGAAGTCTGGCATGGGGACAGATGGTGAGCCAACACTTCGTGGTTCTTCGTCACTTTTTAAAACTTTTGAGGATTACTATTCCCTGTATAATCCTGTTGGTGGGGCAATAAAACCAGACTGCATTGTGACTGCAGGAAATGTCTTCAGATTTGACCAAAGCTCAAGGGTTGGTACCGGTAGTAGAACCCCTTCTCCAGTGCCAGTACCATGGTCAATTGCTGGTTCTTCTGCCAATGTCCAAAGCTCAAGTGTGGGCATCAGAAGTTCCCCTTCCCCAGTGCCAGACATGCCATGGTCAAATACTGGTGAAAGTACCGATGCCGATGATTTCATCATGACATGCGATACCCTGCAAGATGTTCAGCAGCCTTCCACAAGCTCTGGCATGTCTGGAAAAACTACGCCTACTGGAGGAATTGAGGGCCACAAGCCTGAAGCCACCATAAAGAAAGCCAAACGGGATTTCCTTGACGCCTCCTCAGATTTTCAGCAGCAGCACCTCGAGTTAATGAAGGAACAAAATCACCACTTGGAAACAATTGCCTCTGAGTTTGAGATGTTCAGAAAGGGGTACTATTTAGTACATGGCTTAGTTGCCAAGGAGTCTGGAGCAGATGAAGATTTATGTGATTAGAATTCCATACGTATTATACCCGGTATCTCATTTATTTTGGTAATGGGATCCCAATTGCCTTAGGGCCTACCTCTAAGCCCTTTACATCAAGAGAAACATCTGTCTGACTGCAGTGGTTGCGTAATTCATATTGAAAAGTCATATTGGTCATCTTGAACAGTAATTACATATATCATGAAACATATCATATATTATCATTGGAACTGTTTATTTGCAAACAAGCTAACTGCTGTACCTATGCAGGAAGCATTTATTCATTTGTAATTATTCAGATATCAAAGTTTTGTTCATTATTTTTGTACTTCTCTCATAATAAAGTTTATTGTTTGTTATCTGTGGTTTACAGGAAGTTTGTGAAGCGATTGTGCAAGACACAGACAGCAACGGTGCATTTTGCTGCAAAGGTAACTCCTCCTTTTGCTGCATATCGGTTCTCTTTCATCTGATCCATACGCCATTTTAGCTCAGTAGCACCAATGGTTCTTTCCACTATCTGCCTGAGTCTGGTGCACTGATTGTTGAAAATCAATTGTTCTTGCGGTAAATTTCTCCCAACAAAAGTAGTCACCACCCTTGGGTGAATGTTGCGGTATGCTGGGTCACCGAGTACTACAACATTTTCAGGCAGCGTGTCCAAGAATGCCATGAATTCATCTGACCATTCCGCAGCGGTTTTGTCATGGGTGGCTCCTGGAAGACCTGATATTACGTGGCGGATCTTGCCCCTCTTATCAACGATATACTGGACGTTAATGGAATCACATGACTTCCCTGGTCTCCCACAATAATACGCGTCACCCGCTCCATCTGGGCGTTGCACTCGAACAACCACACCATCAATACACAAAATAACATTAACTTCATTCCCTTGTGGACGACGAAGTGGAGAAGACAAGTCCTCAAACTCATCTGGCTCTGGTAGTTGAATGTGTTGTGGAGAAATGTCCATCATGAAATCAGCTACTTCATGGATGTAGGCAAAAGCAGTAGAAGTTGCCACACCATAACTCTATGCATGTTGTCTGTAATAGCCTCCTGAAGCAACGTAAGACAGAAAAATATCCACACGTCTTCGTGAAGAGAGCAGAGAGGCACCTCGTAATCCATGAGCAATCCTGTGGTTGTGAAATTCAAGTGAAATCTCCTGCAGTTGCTCTTCCATCAGTCTTAAATGTTTCTCTGGTGGTTCTGTGTTTAAAGCAGCTTGTCTAACACGGTTTGGGCCTCTAACTTGCAACATCCCACCAACAACCTCTTGGAAAGGAATAAATATCATCTTTCTGTCAATTTCTGAGACTTCCTTAGCAAAATGGCTGCTAACACCTTGTTGGAGCCGTAAACTGTGGTTGGTGTTAACGCCTAGAGGTTAGTGTTAGTCGCAATGGAAAACCCATTGAAATTACACTGAGCGACGATAACACTGCCTTGATATTAAGGTCAGTGTTAGTGTAACACTAACACCAACTGGAACACTAACACCGGTTTATAAACTGAGATCACACTAACACCTGTTGTTAACACTAACACTGAAGGGGCAGTTTATTTCTGATGTTAACTTGGGTGTTAGTGTTGGCGTTGGTGTTTACACCCGGTGTTAACACCTACTTTGAAATCACCCAATGTATAATTGAGGGTTACCTGGGCTTCAGCAGAATTCGCTAAAAACGGCAGGAAAAACGGTAAAATTCAAAATCTCCAATTTAAAATTATTTCTAAACGCATAGAGTATTGGAATAATTCTTTCACCATTGTATTCAGAATTTAAAAAAACTACATTTTGATACCCAATATGCCATGGTTTGGACAATTGTGAAAAATGCATGTGACATCACTAGTATCATAGTCTTCTGAAGGTCCCCAAAATGCTTGCCTGACATGCCTGATACGTGCTTCAAAGATTCAAGACCTGGTTTTCAGGACACATCGAAAACCTTAGGCAGAGCTATATTCAGAATCTGATGTACTACATGTATGCTCTATCTGAATCATACAGTCGTGTTTCAAGTCGTAACGACTAGGCTTACGACTTCAATATTCATCTTTTATCGGCATTTCCCATTTGTAAGGCCAAATTTTTCTGCCTTCAGTTGATGGTGTTTGACTAAATGAAAACGTCTATCAAGTCGTTTTTATCAAGGACGTCCACAGCGCACAGCAGTTCATTCTCGTAGTTGAAGTCGGAGTCGGAAAGGTGCGCAACCATTCTACTGACTCGTCAGACACGGCTCATGTGGTAGGAAAAGACTTATATTTTCGATTAAGATATAGAAATCACAAGTAACAAGTAACCATTCCCCTTGGGCTAAAGTAAACAAGAAGAGAGTTTAGGTCAGGGAAGGAGTAATTTTATTGCGTAATGGAAATATAAACAGTTATTCTTGATGATTGACAGGCATTAGGCCCCGCCTACTGGCGGGGCCTAAGAAGAGTAATGCCATAAGGTGTATTTGTCTGATCACTGATAGAGCCCGGATGCAAAACCCCGTTTTTTTACTTTGGGCGTTTCTTTTTGAAAAACTGCATTTTTTCAATTTTCATGTATTTTGGCTGGTGACAATCCAGTTTGAGGACATTATGCCACACACAAGACGATTTGGTTACAGGTCAACTTCCACACTTCTGTACATGATACATGTAGCTCAAATTTTTTTGCTGCTTGGCAAAACCAGAGGAATACGTTGGGAAATCACTTTCATTTGTTATTGATTTATAAATCATGATATTGATTCAAACCTTCCATAAGGAGAAAATCATTTGTAACAGTAAATTGGCCTATTTTATTATAAACCATTCTTTGTGTTAAAAGTGAAAGGTTCACACTATGACTTCTGCTTCACGAGAGTATAGGCTAGTGATGAGAGTATAGGCTAATGATTGGTTCAAAAGCTGACCCTGATTAATATTTTCAACAATGTCTGACTTGTCTGGTGCTGTCTGGCAGTATTGGCAGGTATACCTCAGCTGTTGAAGGAGCAAACGGTTTTAAATTTCGTGTGTGGTTAAATTCTACCATGATCATGGTTGTATTTGTGCGAGAATTTGCCGATATGCGCGCCCTGTTTTTTAAAAGGTCTTTAGGGGCAATTTTTCAAGGGTATTGCGTGTTTCAACGATAACAGTTGGAGAAGATCGCCAAAGACGATTGTATATAGCCTACTAGAATAAGTATATTCGTGTTAGTATGCCTTTTGTTGATGAGCTTGGGAAATGACTGAAGTCGACGGTAATTTGAAAATACATAAGCCAGTTACGCGATTATTTTCTGATGGGGTATATAGATTTACGTAAATGTGGCGGTGTTTTTTTAGCAACGAGAACGCATTTATACGTCTGGATCAGTTCTATGGAAGTGCTGTACACCTCTGCGCATATCCCGTTATCGCCCATGAGAAAATGCTACATTCAGGCAAGATATTCAAACGTCAGTTATCAAGAACAACAGGGTCCTACCAGTAAATGAGCAGTGCTCTGGATCGTTTCGGCCGGGCCAATTTCTCATTTTCAATTAAGTCGATAGTTTTTCAATCACTGCCAAATATCGTAAGTTCAGAAAAATAATGCTACTTACAAATTACGCGAGAATACTTTTGTGGATAATCGGTTGTATATGTGGGTACCCCGTAGAAGGACGCTTCGAACTGCGATTCACACCCTTCAAGAAAGTCAACTCGTCCGCCGAAATCAAATGGATTGCCGATGGAAGTGTTGAAGTTCAAACACAGATCGAGTGTGCATTGTCTTGTATCGAGCGGTCCACCTGCATTGGTTATATTCGACAGAAGAACTACTGCAAATTCTTCATATTATCTGAATATGTTGTCCTGACAGCGGATCAGAAACTGAACGCGAAAATGATTGACGGAGGTAAGGCCTTCTGCTCCGCCAGGCACGTTTCCCAGCCCAGGAAATGTCCTTAAAGGCTCGTTTCCACAGACGCGTTTCACGCTGCGTGATGCGTCAAATCTTTTGTTATTTTCCGCCGCTCTGCTTCCAAACAATGGGCGAAGCGTCAAAACGCTCACGCTACCGCTTCTGTGGAAACGGGCCTTAAAGCTACGTACACATGTGTACGATTTTCCGACAACCACAATGCAGCAACGACAATACGGCAACGGCAAAAAAATCAATCGTAGGGAAATGAATTGGTCCGTACACATGAATGCGGCACGGTTCCGCTAATGCGATTGGATTATCAGTTTATTTTTTGAATCGGTTCAGGACCGATTTTCGCCCGTGAATCATGCATTTATATTAAATCAACACAAATATGGTTATGTCGTCGTCGCCTATCATGTCGCAATTGCTTATAAGATACGTCCGCTTTTATACTTATTGAGGTAGACAGTTGTACACCCAAAACACCTTGCCGTTGAAGTTGCCGTTGCCGCATTGTCGTTGTCGGAAAATCGTACATAGTTTGGTCCATAAGCCTAAAATTGTGACCCGATCAGGACATAGCGGACAAAAGTGGGGTGTCTATAAACCGAAGATCGAAGACCGAAGACTGAAGATCGAAGACTGACGACAGAAGATGGAAGACCCTGAACTATAAAACGAAGACCCCCACAACTATAAACCGAAGACCCAACTATAAAACGAAGACCCCCACTACTATAAAACGAAGGCCCAACTATAAAACGAAGACCCCCACTACTATAA
>NMRB01003054.1:15682-32857 GCA_002633025.1 Notospermus geniculatus
GACGTGCAAAAAGTTTTCACCTCGCCAGAATATTGCATTCGTAAACTCAGTTATTGAAAAGCTACACACTTTTCATGTAAGGACAAGATTCCTACGTTAGTAATATTTCATTCACCTGCATTCCATTACTTTCTGGCGTGGCATTTGTTCAGATTTTATCGTTTACGCACGACTCACTTGCCGACGGAGATCGGTTCATCTTCGCCATGTTGGTTTTGAGTGACAGCCAGCATGGCCAATTTAAATACATCATGCAAATGAAATAGTTCCAACAATCAGCCGCAAGTGTCGCTGCTGAAGCGTAGTGCTGTTTTCATGGGTTCGATGTGACTCCATGTCATGCAATTCCTGCACGGAAGAACGATCTCCGAAGAAAAATCAGTGCCTTTTCCTGCGAGGTCAAACTGGTAGCAAGTTTGAGGTGAACTTGTGGCGAATATTTGGCGATTTTCGGGCGAATTGGCGGCGAACTTTCGGCGAATTTCTGGCTATTTTCTGGCGAATTTCTGGCTATTTTCTGGCGAATTTCTGGCTATTTTCTGGCGAATTTCTGGCGAACGTTCGGCGGATTTTCGGCCAATTTCTGGCGCTTTTTTGGCGAACTGGTGGCGATTTTGTGGCGAATTTTTCAAAAATCGCCAAAAGATAGCACAGAATTCGCCAAACAATCGCCGAAATTCACCTCAAATAATTTGGACAAGCTCCCTTATTGGATCAATAATTGGCAGTTTGGGGGAGATACCGGTACGGCCTCAACTATATCCAGAAAATAAGGTTGAACATCCTAACAGGCCAAAATTCGGCCAAAATAGTCCCACGGTCGGTCACGTGGGTTTGTTGATAAACAATATGGCTGCCTTGGACTTGTGTCCGAGGTGAAATGCGCGGCCCAGTGGACAGATAAGCAGTTCGCCTCGGGGCGTTCCGAATGAAGTGCAAGTAGTGGCATCCTTACCTCGACGCCGAGTCTATATCGATACCAGAACTTGACATCGATAAAAAATCTCTCTATCTTAGATATCTATCCTGTACCGAAATTGATGGCAATCACTAGGGTTACCTTGAAGAAAAGTTACTCACCGTACCACGCACTACGTTTGGATTTTTGGTCACTGCTCTACCCGACTGTACAGTCGAAATTGAATTTTATAAACAGTTACAAGCATTGGCCAAACATTCTGAATTCATTCAACAATATTACCATTACTTACAAACGACAGGGAAAGTGATTTACAGCCGATAACGGAACCTTTCGGTTATTCTCTTCTATGTGGGGTCAACCTCTCACAATATCACTACTGAAGCGAAGTCATTTACGCTATTGTGGAACGCCTTGCCTATACGAACCTTGGTAACTTGACTCTATGAGCAATCATCGCTGTTTGAAAGATTTGAAAGATTTGTTTCGATACTGTTTTGATCGGACACCTGCCTTTTGTGGTCAATAACCAAAAGGAAGAGTAACGCCAGAAGGGGATTGAAAGCATGCTTTTGGAATCCCAAATGGGTCATGACCAAACAAATGACAGAAGGGAACAACTTACATTGATACATGTACTTAATTTAAAGCTGAACTGCATGTACAAGTCTGAAGTAAAAGCATATTCATATCACCCATTGTATAGGAGGTCAACGTGGTATTACAAGAATAAGTTATTACTTGTCCCACACTCATTGCAAGTGTAAAAACTGCCTTTCACCATTGGAGGGGAACCTACCATATATGGAATAGGGTTTCTAAAATGAAGAATTGTCGAGTTCTAGCTGACAGGTGGTCCGGTTAGAATCGTCCTCTACTCCCATTTCGCGTGTTCACCGCTGTTATCTCAATCTTGTATGCTAAGGTTCGTCGCATTTATGGTCCTCTCATTGCCTGCCTCAGTAGGACCGCGCTGATAAAAGAGATCTTTATGGTGCACTGTTTCCAAAGTTACACCGGAGTTGCATTAATTCACGCCATAAATGATAAGAGAAGCGTGAAGAGCAGGAATGGCAATGAGGTTCCGATGTAATCGGGCAGACTGGACGCTACTCTCGGTAGCAGTGTTAATGCGTTAGGTTTTTTATCGCTGGCGCCGTTGACACTGACCATTGTCAACACAGTTCTCATTAAAATCCATCATGCTCTCTCTCTTCCACGTCAAGAGGAAGTCCGAGTGAGCCATTGCCAGTGCAGAGCGGAGGCACAATGATCTGCAATTAAGTCGCATGGATCACATGAGGTTATGGCCCATTGACCATCCACAAGCAGTCCATTTATTCGAAGGCTGACCTCGTGTCGTACTACATGTAGTTCGAATATGGAAACACTGTAGTTTGTTTCTAATCTTTACATGGTTGATCTAAAGCCGCCCATACACGGCGCAATATTATTGCACAATATGGGGCCCAAATGGGTGTACGTGTGCTTCTAGCATGATAATTAGAAGAAAGATTGACAATAATATTGCCCATTGTGATCCTCATATTGTGCAATAATATTGATCGTGTATGGGCAGCTTTATAATTATTTTCCTTCGGACAGGTGGCTTCTTCAGGCTGGCACTTTCAAGTCGAGCTACCAGAAGTACAAGAAATTTATACTTCTGGTGGCTCGACTTGAAAGGGCCAGCCTGAAGAAGACCCCGGTTGGGGTCGAAAATTTGCAAAATTTCTGGAGGACGACTTCGGTTATTATATCCGTTTGGATCATACCGGTATTAGTTATTTTACTTCGGACAGGTGGCAGCACAGTATAGCAATAAATAAACCCTGGTAGTTGCTCCCATTCAACTCACATCGTGTATCGGCTTGTTCGTCGCACACGCCCTTGACTGTCATTTTCCAAAAATAAACGTGACACTTCGTCTCTCAGTTCGCGTTGACCGCCTGCATGGCGGCCATTTTGAAAAACACATACGTCGATTTGTGAGAGGTAAAATTTATGTTGATTGTTTGAGTCTCCACGGAGGGAGAGGTAAAAACCCGACGCACCAACAAATTGGATGGACTGCAGAGAGAACATGTATATGGCGTTCCATTATTGCTAATGCCCACGGATTTTTTGCCACCTGCTCCATCATGTCCGCTGAAATTCAAGCAGTAATCGAAAGGTATCTCGTGCCAAAAGGCTTCGCAAGGGTTGCAACAATCTGCCAAACGTACGTTCATAATATGACAAGGCTGGCAAACATGTTCATAGTACGACAAGCGATTTGTACATGCGGAGCCCCATGTGCATATCCGTGTCCGTATAGGCTACACACAGTAGCGGATCTCAAATTTATTAACGTAGCATGTGTCCCCACATAACATTGTAAGAAAATTTGAAAAAAAGATCAACATGGGTGATATTTATAAATGCTAGCAAATCCTTTGACTTCAAGTTTTGCAATACATTTACATTTGACATTGCTGTGGAAATCTTAAAGGCGCTCTAGTTCGAATTGATTATAATAGTTATTTTCCTGCGGACAGGTGGCAGCACCGTGTATACCAAAACATTAATGTTATCTATTTTTATATCTATCTTGATAAATATTCTTGTAACTGAATATATATTTGTATGATTTTACGCTCAAAAACAAACAAAAAGTTGTGAAAGGCGAGATTTAATTCGATTTTATCCGATTTGTTAGTTCCAAAAGTTGACAATAGGTGGCACACCGTAATGTTTACAATTCGAACTAGAGCGCCTTTAAGTAAAAATATTTTGCTAACTTTTATAAACATCAGCCAAAGTGTCGTTCCATTTTTTGCAACTTCCAGTAGATCGCTTCCTCCAATATCTCATTTCGGGTCTTTGAGTGATTGTACAATACATGAAAGTACATACATGTATTGTATTTTTATGTAGAAAAATATCCATTGCAATAATGGAGTCGTTTTATTTACACTATTTGATTGAAATCTGTGCAGTTATTGCGAAAATACCCCAGGACTACCATAGAGGAATGGGATTTCTATTGTGTTACCAATTATTACATAATCAGCTACCACGAGCTATCAGAATGTAGCTAAGCCCTAGCATAACCACCCTACCAAGTTTGGTTGAAATCTGTTCTGTTATAGCGAAAAAAAACCAAGCATACCGCAGAACATCTTATATACGGTATGCCCTGCCCCTTTTCCATTTCAACTCATTTTAGGCAAAAATGCCGTTTTTTAACCCAAAACAACATTTTTTGGCCAGTATTTTGTCATCTGATAACTTGTATGTTATGGCTGTTACACGAGAAAGGGTTAATTTATGCATACATTGTCCAAAACTTGAGAAGTTGTAAGAATTAACTTCGTCAGGAAACGTGGACTGAAGTAGGCCATGCAGGCCACCAAAACACACACCAACTGGCTTTTGCTGCCACCCTGAGCTAAGTTGGTCCAAATGTAATAATATATAATAGTCTGACCTCTCACCCTCAATCTGCATAACACAATGGGAATTTATTGAATCTACGTTGATCTCGCCGACGTCAATCGGAAATTGCCGAGTGTAAAATTTCCGTATGCAAGTGAGGTCAGAGGTCCGCTTATGATAAAACCGAAACCTAAATTCGAGCCCGAGACTGGGCCGTCGAATAGATGAATAGACGGCTATAGGACTGTTCTCACTGGCTTTTACAACTAAACTCTGTTGGTTTGAGAGGTGATCTACACCCAACAGGCATTCTTCACCTCTTAGTCATCAATGAAGGCGGCGAGATGGCCAAATGTCCAACTTATAAGCTGATTTAGTCGGTGTGTTGGGATTTTACCACCAACCAGTTTGGGTCAAGTCAAGTAGGCCAAGTTCTATTCGGTGACACTTGGTGTCATCCCATACGGCGCGGCCTGCCCGACTTCACGTGTTGCATTTTGTCTCTCGTCCACCAGAGCAGTGTCTTTTGTGATTCCTAGTGGTACCTCAATGATCACTAATTGTTTCCCCTTCATAAGAAGTTACTCGCCAAAAAAGAGACATAAAATCATTTGTTGTGTGAATGGAGACAAACGTGCTCTGTTATTTCCGATCACCAAATGTAAACAATAACAAATACTCCCATTGGTCGAAATGTAATTATAGTCTGACCTCTCCCCCTCAATCTGCATAACACATTGGGAATTCATGGAATCTTCGTTGATCTCGCCGACGACAATCGGAAATTGCCGAGTGTAAAATTTCCGTATGCAAATGAGGTCAGAGGTCCGGTTATGATAAAACCGGAACCTAGATTCCAGCCCGAGTCTGGGCCGTCGATAGATGAATAGACGACAATAGTACTGTTTTCATTGGCTTTTACAGCTAAACTGGGTTGGTTTGAGAGGTGATCCACACCAAACAGTCATTCTCCACCTCTAGTCATCAATAAAGGCAGAGAGGACCAAATTTCTAACTTATTATCAGATTTAGTCGGTGTGTTGGGATTTTACCCCCAGCCAGTTTGGGCGAAGTCAAGAAGGCCAAGTTCTGTTCGGTGACACTAGGTGTCATCCCGTACGGCGCGGCCTGCCCGACTTCACGTGTTCTCGTCCACCAGAGCGGTTTCTCAAGTTTTGTTGTGATTCCTTATTGCACCTCAATGACCACTTCTTCCAACTTCATAAGAAGTTACTCCCCCCAAAAAGGAGACAAAATCGTTTGTTACGTGAATGGATACAACAAACGTGTTCTGTTCTCTCCGTTCGCTAAATGTAAACAATAACAAATACTCCCATTGGTCGAAATGTAATTATAGTCTGACCGCTCGCCCTCAATCTGCATAACACAATGGGAATTCATTGAATATGCGTTGATCTTGCCGACGACAATCGGAAATTGCCGAGTGTAAAATTTCCGTATGCAAATGAGGTCAGAGGTCCGTTCGCCAAAAATATAAACAAAAACAAATACTCCCATTGGTCGAAATGTAATTATAGTCTGACCCCTCACCCTCAATCTGCATAACACATTGGGAATTCATTGAATCTGCGTTGATCTCGCCGACGACAATCGGAAATTGCCGAGTGTAAAATTTCCGTATGCAAATGAGGTCAGAGGTCCGGTTATGATAAAACCGGAACCTAGATTCCAGCCCGAGTCTGGGCCGTCGATAGATGAATAGACGACAATTAGTACTGTTTTCACTGGCTTTTACAACTAAACTGTCTTGGTTTGAGAGGTGATTCACACCCAACAGGCATTCTTCACCTCTTAGTCATCAATGAAGGCGGCGAGATTGCCAAATGTCTAGTATTAGCAGATTTAGTCGGTGTGTTGGGATTTTACCACCAGCCAGTTTGGGTCAAGTCAAGTAGGCCAAGTTCTATTCGGTGACACTTGGCGTCGTCCCATACGGCGCGGCCTTCCTGACTTCACGTGTTGCGATTTTCTCTCGTCCACCAGAGCAGTGTCTTTTGTGATTCCTTATTGCATCTCAATGATCACTTGTTTCCCCTTCGTCAGAAGTTACTCGCCAAAAAAGAGACACAAAATCATTTCTTGTGTGAATGGAGACCAACGTGCTCTGTTATTTCCGATCACCAAATGTAAACAATAACAAATACTCCCATTGGTCGAAATGTAATTATAGTCTGACCTCTCGCCCTCAATCTGCATAACACAATGGGAATTCATTGAATCTGCGTTGATCTCGCCGACGACAATCGGAAATTGCCGAGTGTAAAATTTCCGTATGCAAATGAGGTCAGAGGTCCGGTTATGATAAAACCGGAACCTAACTTCGAGTCCGAGACTGGGCCGTCGATAGATGAATAGACGACAATAGTACTGTTTTCACTGGCTTTTACAACTAAACTGGGTTGGTTTGAGAGGTGATCCACACCCAACAGGCATTCTCCACCTCTTAGTTATCAATGAAGGTGGAGAGATGGCCAAATATCTAACTTATTAGCAGATTTAGTCGTTGTGTTTGGATTTTACCACCAGCCAGTTTGGGGCTCGTCAAGTAGGTCAAGTTCTATTCGGTGACACTATGTGCCATATCCCATACGGCGCGGCCTGCCCGACTTCACGTGTTGCATTGGGTGATTTCAAAGTTGGTTTTAACATCGGTTTTACAATGCTTTAAAGCATTGTAAAACCGGTGTTAAAACCAACTTTGAAATCACCCATTGTCTCTCGTCCACAGAGCAGTGTCTTGTGGTTCCTTATATTGCATCTCAATGACTACTTCTTTCCACTTCATAAGAAGTTACTCTCCAAAAAAGGGACACAAAATCGTTTGTACGTGAATGGATACAACAAACGTGCTCTGTTCTCTCCGTTCGCAAAATGTAAACAATAACAAATACTCCCATTGGTTGAAATGTAGTCTGACTTCTCACCCTCAATCTGCATAACACATTGGGAATTCATTGAATCTGCGTTGATCTCGCCGACGTCAATCGGAAATTGCCGAGTGTAAAATTTCCGTATGCAAATGAGGTCAGAGGTCCGGTTATGATAAAACCCTAACCTAGATTCCAGCCCGAGTCTGGGCCGTCGATAGATGAATAGACGACAATAGTACGGTACTGTTTTCATTGGCTTTTACAACTAAACTGTCTTGGTTTGAGAGGTGATCTGCACCCAACAGGCATTCTTCACCTCTTAGTCATCAATGAAGGCGGCGAGATTGCCAAATGTCTAGTATTAGCAGATTAAGTCGGTGTGTTGGGATTTTACCACCAGCCAGTTTGGGTCAAGTCAAGTAGGCCAAGTTCTATTCGGTGACACTTGGCGCGGTCGTCCCATACGGCGCGGCCTTCCTGACTTCACGTGTTGCGATTTTCTCTCGTCCACCAGAGCAGTGTCTTTTGTGATTCCTTATTGCATCTCAATGATCACTTGTTTCCCCTTCGTCAGAAGTTACTCGCCAAAAAAGAGACACAAAATCATTTGTTGTGTGAATGGAGACAAACGTGCTCTGTTATTTCTGATCACCAAATGTAAACAATAACAAATACTCCCATTGGTCGAAATGTAATTATAGTCTGACCTCTCCCCCTCAATCTGCATAACACATTGGGAATTCATGGAATCTTCGTTGATCTCGCCGACGACAATCGGAAATTGCCGAGTGTAAAATTTCCGTATGCAAATGAGGTCAGAGGTCCGGTTATGATAAAACTGGAACCTAGATTCGAGCCCGAGTCTGGGCCGTCGATAGATGAATAGACGACAATAGTACTGTTTTCATTGGCTTTTACAGCTAAACTGGGTTGGTTTGAGAGGTGATCCACACCAAACACTCATTCTCCACCTCAGTCATCAATATTAGGCAGAGAGTGGCCAAATTTCTAACTTATTAGCAAATTTAGTCGGTGTGTTGGGATTTTACCACCAGCCAGTTTGGGTAAGGTCAAGAAGGCCAAGTTCTATTCGGTGACACTAGGTGTCATCCCATACGGCGCGGCCTGCCCGACTTCACGTGTTGCATTGTCTCCGCTCTCGTCGACCAGAGCAGTGTCTTTTGTGATTCCTTATATATTGCACCTCACTCACTACTACATGTACTTCTTTCCACTTCATAAGAAGTTACTCGCCAAAAAAGGGACACAAAATCGTTTGTTACGTGAATGGATACAACAAACGTGCTCTGTTCTCTCCATTCGTCAAATAGTAAACAATAACAAATACTCCCATTGGTCGAAATGTAATTATAGTCTGACCTCTCACCCTCAATCTGCATAACACATTGGGAATTCATGGAATCTTCGTTGATCTCGCCGACGACAATCGGAAATTGCCGAGTGTAAAATTTCCGTATGCAAATGAGGTCAGAGGTCCGGTTATGATAAAACCGGAACCTAGATTCCAGCCCGAGTCTGGGCCGTCGATAGATGAATAGACGACAACAGTACTGTTTTCATTGGCTTTTACAGCTAAACTGTGTTGGTTTGAGAGGTGATCCACACCAAACAGTCATTCTCCACCTCTTAGTTATCAATGAAGGTGGAGAGATGGCCAAATATCTAACTTATTAGCAGATTTAGTCGTTGTGTTGGGATTTTACCACCAGCCAGTTTGGGGCTCGTCAAGTAGGTCAAGTTCTATTCGGTGACACTACCCAGGTAGCACAAAGGCATTGGGCCAGGCTCGGCCCAAGCCTGGCACAAAAGTCATGCCTGGACTGGGCCAAGGTTGGCATGCCAAGCCAATGCCCAGGCTTGCCAGCCCAGAGCCAGGTGGTGCCAGGCCTGGCCCAGCCTTGCTAATGGCAGACTTGCCATGGCTTGGGCCAAGGATGGCAAAGAACATGCACACGCCTGAAAGAACGAGCATGATCGTTCTCTTCAAAACGTGTATATAGAATGTGCTCTACTACATGTATCTGCGTAACCCCCGCGTATAGACCAATGTAAACGGGAGATTGGAAAATCCATTGTCAGTTCATCAACACACGCGTATGTCAACGTACCGTGTCGAGTAATCGTGTTTCGTGTGGCTCTATGTAAACCAGGTGTAACATTTTTCAGTGTGGCCGTTTTTCTGTGTGATTGCCATTGTTCGGAACACACTGGGAAACGGACTCGCTGTTTCTCTGTGTGTTGCTCATTGTCCAGTCGCCGCTTATTCCGTCAATCTATTGTATTGTCACACTGGCTCACGGACCTCACTGAAAAACGTTACACCGGCCTTGTGCATATCCGTGTCCGTATATATATGTAACGGATCTCAAATTTTTTAACGTAGCATGTGTCCCCACATAACATTGTAAGAAAATTTGAAAAAAGATCATGGCTGATATTTATAAAAGCTAGCAAATGCTTTGACTTCAAGTTTTGTAATACATTTACTTTTGACATTTTGCTAACTTTTATAAACATCAGCCAAAGTTTCGTTCCATTTTTTGCAGCTTCCAGTAGATCGCTTCCTGAGTGTCTCATTTCGGGTCTTTGAGTGAGTGTTCAATACATGAAAGTACATGTACATTGTATTTTTATGTAGAAAAATATCCATTGCAATGATGGAGTCAAACATCAGCCAAAGTTTCGTTCCATTTTTTGCAGCTTCCAGTAGATCGCTTCCTCAGTGTCATTTCGGGTCTTTGAGTGAGTGTTCAATACAACTGTACATGAAAGTACATGTACATTGTATTTTTATGTAGAAAAATATCCATTGCAATGATGGAGTCGTTTTCAAACGCACCAACCTAACCCAAAGGCATATAGCCACTCTGCTCTAAATTATATATAGCTCGCACCTTCTGAACTTGGCGCAAAAATCTCCATTAAATACGCCACGGTTTATTTACACTACAGTGTCAGAGGGAAATAAAAAAGAAACACACTCAGGGTTTCGATTTCAAAAGAGATTATTTCGACCTCGTACAATCTTCAGTTTCTAAAAATGTTGACTCTGCTATTCTTCTGCTGTAGATAGATATCAAATCGCGAGTTGGTCCATAGAAAATTCTGAATAATGTTGGCGCGAACGCCGGTCTGCATTGTTTTTCTTTATTTTTGTGGTGTCAGTCAGTTGAAGATAATGTATTAGGGACATTTTCGCGGGTCACGAAAATCATTGTTTATTTATATTTTGTTTGTTTACCTCCAGTCTTTCTTTGTCTTTTGAGTAATTTGTTGCCGGCATGCCCCTCTAGAAATTCTTTTGATACCGAAAGTATTCCATTTGATCGGTTGGCATGTCCCAAAAGTAAAATATCATAATGTAAACATCCATGTTTACAAACATTGAATGTAAACATCGAAGTCTTGATACATTATCTTTAATGTATCTTTCTGAGTTTTTATCGGTCCTTGCTATTTGGTGGTGAAAATCGTAGACAAGACTGAGGGTGTTCCCGTACAGAATGCAGCATACCAAAATTTCTCCGCAGGCTACCACCCAGGGCGGGCCGCCACGTAACGCCGATAGCGCTAACAGTGCCTAACAGAGAGGTATGCAATGGCTTTTTACCATTACAGAATTTCTCTGTTAGGCCCTGTTAGTGCTATCGTAGTTTCGTGGCGGTCGCCCCAGGTCTTTCATCTTTCTGTTTACCCTGCTTACGTAAAAGTCAGGCCATCAAATCGAAGCCACCACACAGTGTCCTACAGAATCATCATTTGCCTTCTAATGCCACCGCCTTTCTCCTCTCCGACTCCTCTAAGATCGCTCCAACGATTGAGATCACGATGGATACAACGGCTATCGTTCCTGCCACCACGTTGGCCGTGGTCAGTTCAGCCAAGTTTTCCCAGTACAACATCTTCCCCCGGGATGTTTCCTTCACTAGGAACAACTGCAGAATCGCACGACGTCTCTCTCGTTGTCACACTCACTTTGTCAGAAACACAACTGCAGAATCCTACGTCTCTCGCTGTCACACTCACTTTGTCAGAAACACAACTGCAGAATCGCACGTCTCTCTCTCGTTGTCACACTCACTTTGTCAGAAACACAACTGCAGAATCCTACGTCTCTCGCTGTCACACTCACTTTGTCAGAAACACAACTGCAGAGTCGCACGTCTGTCTCGCTGTCACACTAACCAAGTCGTAGAATAAGCCTCGAAAGGATCCAGGAAACCTAACGTTCGTCGTTGAAGTGCTCGTTTGAATCTGCACTGATCTTTGTCCGATGTTCACGGTGGCTTAGTGAATGGCCCGACAGACAGACAGATTCTTTTCTGAAACGACAAACAGAACTTTCAATAGTTTCTAACTGGGTCAGGAACGAAATACATGAACAGTTATCCTTTTTTCTCCTCGGTCACGCCAGAATCAGTGAAGGATGAACAAGCGGTTCGTCAGATGAATACAATGTAGGTCCTTTAATCGGTCCAATGTATTGACGTGCTTTATAGATGTCCACACGTAGATATTTGGACAAAGATCCGGGTGTTTCCCGCAACCTCTCGTAGTTTCCTCCCAGAATAGTACAGCCACAAATCTAAAGGCGCCGCTCCACGTGGTCGAAAGTTTGCTGTCAGATAGCAACTGCCCAAATACTATCCCGTGGAAGTTGTTCAGCTAGTGACTGTATGGCAGCAATTATTGCTGTCTGAGAGCAATGACTATCTGACAGCAAACTTTCGACAGAAAACTGTCACGTGGAGCGGCGCCTTAATGCTACAATGAAGGTTCTGACACGAGTTTACCAACAGTCATGATAGTGTTCACACCTCAGCCCAAATTTACGTTGTTTCTGACTGCATGTCGCGAGTTATCCTTTCCGTAGTCACCGTTCGATAATTCTCAATCAATCAACTGTGTCTTAGCTCCCAATTTCCAAGGGCGGTCTTTCAAATTGACTGGTAAGTCAATTTCTAGTTTATATTTTGTTTGTTTACCTCCAGTCTTTCTTTGTCTTTTGAGTAATTTGTTGCCGGCATGCCCCTCTAGAAATTCTTTTGATACCGAAAGTATTCCATTTGATGGGTTGGCATGTCCCAAAAGTTCAAAATATCATAATGTAAACATCCATGTTTACAAACATTGAATGTAAACATCGAAGTCTTGATACATTATCTTTAATGTATCTTTCTGCGTTTTTATCGGTCCTTGCTATTTGATGATGAAAATCGCAGACAAGACTGAGGGTGTTCCCGTACAGAATGCAGCATAGCAAAATTTCTTCGCAGGCTACCACCCAGGGCGGGCCGCCACGTAACGCCGATAGCGCTAACAGTGCCTAACAGAGAGGTATGCAATGGCTTTTACCATTACAGAATTTCTCTGTTAGGCCCTGTTAGTGCTATCGTAGTTTCGTGGCGGTCGCCCCAGGTCTTTCATCTTTCTGTTTACCCTGCTTACGTAAAAGTCAGGCCATCAAATCGAAGCCACCACACAGAATCATCATCATTTGCCTTCTAATGCCACCGCCTTCCTCCTCTCCGACTCCTCCAAGATCGCTCCAACGATTGAGATCACGATGGACACAACGGCTATCGTTCCTGCCACCACGTTGGCCGTGGTCAGTTCAGCCAAGTTTTCCCAGTACAACATCTTTCCCCGGGATGTTTCCTTCACTTTGTCAGGAACACAACTGCAGAATCGCACGTCTCTCTCTCGCTGTCACACTCACTTTGTCAGAAACACAACTGCAGAATCCTACGTCTCTCGCTGTCACACTCACTTTGTCAGAAACACAAACTGCAGAATCCCACGTGTCTCTCTCGCTGTCACACTCACTTTGTCAGGAACACAACTGCAGAATCCCACGTATCTCTCTCTCGCTGTCAAACTCACTTTGTCAGAAACACAACTGCAGAATCCCACGTTCTTTCTCTGTCACACTCACTTTGTCAGAAACACAACTGCAGAGTCGCACGTCTCTGTCTCGTTGTCACACTAACCACGTCGTAGAATAAGCCTCGAAAGGATCCAAGAAACCTATGTGTGTCCCTGAAGTGCGTACTCGTTCGAATCTGCACTGATCTTTGTCCGATGTTCACGGTGGCTTGGTGAATGGCCCGACAGACAGACAGATTCTTTTCTGAAACGACCAAACAGAACTTTCAATACATACATGTAGTTTCTAACTGGGTCAGGAACGAAATACAGTTTGTTATCCTTTTTTCTCCTCGGTCACGCCAGAATCAGTGAAGGATGAACAAGCGGTTCGTCAGATGAATACAATGTCGGTCCTTTAATCGGTCCAATGCCTTGACGTGCTTTATAGATGTTCACACGTAGATACATGTATCTGGACAATAGGGAGTTTTCGCGAAGGCCCCGAAACGCCAACTCGAACGTCTATCCTTTTGTTCGGTACTCTCTTCGTGACATCGAACAAAATGGGTTTGGCGTTCGCGTTGGCGGTTCGGGGGCTTTGCGAAAACTCCCTAAAGATCCGGGTGTTTCCCGCAACCTCTCGTACTTTTCTCCCAGAATAGTACAGCCACAAATCTAAAGGCGCCGCTCCACGTGAGAGTTTTCTGTCGAAAGTTTTCTGTCAGATAGCAACTGCCCAAATACTATCCCGTGGAAGTTGTTCAGCTAGTGACTGTATGCAGCAATTATTGCTGTCTGAGAGCAATGACTATCTGACAGCAAACTTCCGACAGAAAACTGTCACGTGGAGCGGCGCCTTAATGCTCCGATGAAGGTTCTGACACGAGTTTACCAACAGTCATGATAGTTGTTCACACCTCTGCCCAAATTTACGTTGTTTCTGACTGCATGTCGCGAGTAATCCTTTCCGTAGTCTTGGAGGAATTGTCAGTATAATTCCTCCAAGCCGTAATTAATGTTGAGCTCACCAGATTTTCACACGTTTCTTGTTGTCTGCCGCTGTTTCCGACCAAAGAATGGTAACATTGAGAAAATTCTTTGACCTCGCCTTGCAACAATGACACTTACTTCGTGTTGTGTTTACATGTATATGCACGTCACATACATGTATAGGTGGACATCGGGCCGTTGTCACGCTGGTGATTCAAACACAAAATTATTTTATTCGTACGCGAAGTCGTTGACGCATAACTAATGGTGCTTGTCGTATTCGCAGTTCATCTGGTAAATGGAAGGGGTGACGGGTGATTACATAATAAGCTGTCACCCCTTCTATTTGCCAAAACAACTGCAAAAAATAGTCAACACGATTAGTTATGCTTGGGTAAAAATCGCGTACGAAAAAAGATTTTTCGTTTGAATCACCAGCGTGGTTGTGACCAGCACTGAGGGCGGTGCTCAATTTATTGGGCACCATGCCGTGCTTTCCAATTGATTTTTTTTGTAAATAATTAACAGCTGTGCGGGGGTGCACTTACACAGCGTGTGGACCAACAATCGACCACTGATCTGTAGGCAAAACAAGCAATGTTTCCATTGGCAGATGTTAAACAAGCGTGTAGGTCCTCTTCGTTGCACGCCTTTGTAAAGCCCATCCACCCCGGGGCCCGTGCGGCGAGTAAAAACAGACATTTTGGCCAATTTCTACGGTGCCCAGTTTGATCCAGTCTAATTTCCGCTTACATGTATCTATTGAGGCGATTTCGGCATAATTCATCTTAGATCCGTGTTGCAGTCTCTAAAGTCCACGGCAAGCCGCTGGGTGAGGAAATTCGTTCGGGGCCCGGTGGATTTGTGACCTAGGCTTAAACGTCATTCCCGGCCCCATGCAATGCATCGGAAAATTCCATTACATACACATATTAAATATTTCTTCGGCTTTGGTAAATTATTGTTGATATATACAATGAAAGACTGTCACCAAAACAATGAAATCAACTGTGGCTTGTCCATGCCATGTTGACTCTGTGACGTCATACATGTATCTGACCGAAGATGGACCCTTGACTGCTTTGCAAAGATTTGAGATTAAGCACGGAGTGCTGTTATAAACGTTGCATCAATTTGCATGATTTGCTCGTAATGGTGGCATCCATATATATTAATCTTGCAAGAAATATACAGTTTTGTTGTAGGCCAACGGTAGAAGTCTCTCAGTCGTCTTGGATGCCTTTTTCCCTTTACAGCAAAGTCTCTCTCGACCGCGGAACTAGGGAAATTATTTGTCTGTGTGGAAAATTGTGTCCCGGTTAGAAAATAGTTTGTAAGAATTGATTGTAGGCCTACAAGTAATTCTTTAGCTTGTCATGCCATTAACGTCATCGAACGTGACGATTGGATGTTTTTAAGTTCCGGGGTTGCGGGACTTGCAACGTACCGAATCCTGCATCGCAAACAAACCTTGGCACGGTCCGGTTGTACTATAGGACACCGGCCTATATGTAACGATCCATCGGGACCAGCAAGTACATGTATGTGAATTAATGCACCGTCATTGAGAGTCTAGCCTTCGGTATCCTGTTGGTTCCCGAAGCCACCGCTAGGGCTAGAAGGCTTCTGCTGTGGCTGCCATTTTGTTGCTGACGTCATTGTAACGGTCCATTTTCTGGTAAAATTTCATTCTCCTCCGGTCTAAAAAACGGCGATGATTTTGACCTTTTGTTATAGATCTGCAACACATACAAACATTCTCATCAAGAAACTTCCTCGGTGTTGCCATTCCGCGCGATTCGGCGTGTTCGATTACATTTACATGTAGCACCCACGTGGTTATTTTAAAAATTACCCGTGATGTCAACATAATGATCTATAAATAGATACGCGACAAATTTTTGTCACAAAAATGGCAGCCAGAGCCGAAGCCTTCTAGCCCCATGAGCGGTGGCTTCGGGAACCAAAATGTATCCTGAGCTCCGGCCTGACACTCACCAGTCACCAGCCCGTTTTCTACCGTTACTCGCCCTGTTTCCTCCGCTGATAACCCTGGTCCTCTTTGGCTTTTCGCTTTGCCCTCTCCTCGAGGACTATGCCGGTGACCGATATGGTCAGTGATGCGATAACGACAGCTACGGCTATAATGTTCACCACACTCCATTCCATTAGGTTTTCCCAATACAGATGCATTTTTGAGATCGATGTTCCGGACTCCAAAATCCTACATGTAGCTCTCTGAACAACCACACCAGTCATATGACAGTGAATGTGAATGTCATCTCTGCATATCATAGGCCTGTGCATTAAGAAATGCATACATGAAATATATGCTTATACAATTTGAATTGAATGCCCAGAGGCCTTTGAGATTGCAAGCTATCTATTTGCATGAACACGTCCCGTCTTGGTTCAGCGAACGCAAGTACATTGTTATCTATGTGCATTCATCAAAATTGTTAAAGCGTTTGGTGATTTTCCTGTATGTGGTGCTGACCTCCTCGCAATGCGGTCCAAAACGCAAGCTGTATTCACGCGGAACATTTTTTTTGTCTTCACGCCAGAACGATCGAACACCAACAGGAAAATCCTCCATGTAGTCCGACAGGTCAACATTTTAGCTCACCTGGTGAGCTCGTAAGCCCTGTTTACACGAGCCGATTTTGTCGTACGACAGAGTCGTATCAGATTTGTCGTACCGATTTGTCGGGATCCGCTAATCTGTTTACACGGGACGATTTATTCAAGCGTCCATTAGGACCTCGTGTATGGTAGGCCAGACTGGACATAAATAAGAAATACATGCACGCATCGATATTCGATTTCATCCCACCATTAAATAGTGAATTGATGGTACCATCAAATCAACCAATAGGAAGCCAGGAATATATGCGAGCATATATTTTATTTAATGGTACCACGAAATCGAATTGATGGGACCATTTAATCGAATTGATGGAACCATTTAATCGAATTGATGGTACCATTTAATCGAATTGATGGGACCATTAAATATTTGATGGTACCATTTAATCGAATTGATGGGACCATTTAATCGAATTGATGGGA
>NMRB01003054.1:40065-74601 GCA_002633025.1 Notospermus geniculatus
TCCCCACATAATACGTAAACATTCCCAAAAGGTGTTGTCTGCCGTCAATGCGTAGTTTTTGAGGAGGCGTGAGAAAGGCCCTTGTTTCTTCGTTGACCGAACACATGTACACATTGCTACACTACACACTTGTATACGATGCGATCAACTCCAGTTGGCACGGACGGACGTAGTTTGTCTCATTGCCGCTAGGTGGCTACACTATCAAGTAGCTGTGTGGAACTCTCCTGTGTTCAAATTGTGGCACAAAAAGGCATTTTTTACCAAAAAGGGGGTAAAATTTCAAAAAAGAATCCGTCGAGGGGAATGTACAATATGATCCACACCTACTAAGTCATTGGTTTCCAACATTCAACGCATTTCCGAGACCACAGCTTGAAACAAAATCCACCTCCTTTTTCGCGGCCACAACGCCCATTATAGTATAGATGTATTTTCTAAGAGTTTCAACCCCAGTGTTATTCCACGCTCTCAGAAGCTCATTCCAGAGTTTCCTTAGAGTTATTCAACGTTTCCAAAATGCAGTATGTTCCCAAGAAATTGACAAAGGTATCATCATAAATAGATCAATAACCATATGTGCAACTAAAAATTCATGTTACTTGTGACCTTTCTTCGTTTTCATTTCGTAAAATCCTTCATGATCCATGGATTTACAAACTGTTGGTCTCAAAATGAAGCTGACATCTTGCTTTACAAACCCTGTGATTTTTGTCCTCGTCCATTCAGACACCCCTGAGTTATGGCCATCAGAAGTCGCAGTTAGATGACAGAAAAGGCTGCGGCCGATGTGTCCTCCGATTTTGGTCAAAATTTAGTTCTAATAGCGGTCGACGGCGGCGCTGCCTGCAAAAGTGTATGTCAGGAATACGTATTATTAAGCAACTGGCGAATGCCTGGTTTGCACAGTGCAGAGCTAGGACCGAATAAGCTTCGATGAAAACGTTTTCAAACCAATATTCGATTCAGTGAGGGAAATATTTGCCTATTTTGTTAACAGCGCGACATCTGGCGTCAGTTTCTATAAGCGATGAAGCAGAAACACATCGGCCGCGGGGATGTTTGAGCAATTTCATAACTTCCGATGGCTGTAGCTCTGCTATCTCTCAATGGATAACAACAAAAATCACACGGTTTGTAGAGTAATATGTCAGCTTCATTTTGAGACCAACATATTGTAAATCAGTCGAGCGGGAAGTATTTTACGAAACGAAAACGAAGAAAGGTCATGAGTAACATGAATTTTGATTTGCACATTTATGGTTATTGATCTATTTATGGTATCATGCAGGTGTCTCTGGAATATTCATTATGCAATATCGGTATGGTTGAAGGTTCCATTAATGAAAGAAACGATGGTTTCATGGCTACATTGGGGTCATTTCATTGAAATAATACTTCGTTTTCCAGTTCATGGCAAGTGTTCTAATATTTTTGCACACCACTGTACATATTTTGTAGAACACGGAAGTGCAGCTGTTTTTATGCAAATGATCTCCCGCATCGGCTCGAGATTAGACATTCCAAATCGCATCCTGCTGATTTACGTCACAATGTCGTAATTTCAGGTCGCGACCGATTGACGGTTGACGTTAATTAATTAATATCGGGTTTTGAAATATTACTTGAAACGTGGCAGACCATCTGTCGTGTTGAATGATTTATTAGTGTGAACACCTTTAATCTAATACTCGCGCGTCACCTCTTAAAATCTCGGATAATGGATAGTTTGATGAATGAGGGCCATTCATGGAAATCGTGTCTTTCAGCATGAGTACTTGTCTTGAATCAACAATACACAACTACGGTTTGTTTTCGAACGATATTATCTATTAAAAAACGAAACATGACACGGAGTATTCCACTATCGGCAAACATGGTGGATTAATATTTTTTTATACATGTAGATATCGCTCAAAGATGGCGCTCCAGCAAGTCGCAGCGAGCTGCAAGTGCACACAAACCTATTCAGGTGCCTATAGGATAAATTTTTTTGCAAAATGGGGCCCAAAATAGGGGCAAGATTGGCAATAATGTTGCCCATTTTGATCCTCAGTGGGCAATAATATTGCACGTGCATGGGCCGCTTTAATACATGTACGTCTTTGTGAGAATAGTGACATGCAGGTCGTGATCAGTTTCTCACACAAAAGGCGGCCATTGGTTCAGGCCTGGTGTTGTGATGTGCTGCCCTCTATCGTAGCTATGATAGACTGAGAGTTAACTATTTCTGTTTCGCAGAATTGTTATTCTCACAGCCTAAAGCCTCGCTTATGTCGCCCTTACGTACAGTCAGAACTAGTTGGCAACTGATAATCGGCGCGTAGTTGGAACTAATCAGTCACAACTACTAGGTGACATAAGCTCTCGGGCGTCGGCGAGTAACTAGTTGCAAACTACAAATATCCAGATCCTGAAAATCGCACGTGTTCAACTTCAGCACGTTTTACTTAAAATCAAAAGAAATCTGTGTCGACATAAGCACTCAAAAGACGGCGAAAAACTAGTTCCAGGTAGTTGCGACCGATCGGCATTTTTCTAGTCGGTGGCGACATAAGTTATCAATTGCAACTTGTTGACGCTATTTCTATCACAGCGTAGGGCGACATAAGCGAGGCTTAACGTGTCCCAGGCATTCATTGTCTCATGTTTAAGTTAGACGGATGTATATCTTTGCTGTTTTTGTGCAAATATTGGCTAATTTGTACAAGGTCGCGCATGCCCACTAATCCAGAATGGCGAAGTATTTACCTCTTACGTCTCAAACCCTTGTGGACATGTTCTGTTTGAGTTTGTCGCGTGAGTCAGGCAAAACACATTTTGAGAATAAGGTGTATTGATTGTGTGTGTGTGTGTGTGTGTGCTTGAATTGTGCTGAACATACACAATTTTACCACCAAAATCGCATTTGCAAGGTCATAGAAACCTGGCATAGCCAGGGTCCAGCTTCTCCTGTTGGTGAATGCATGTCGGCATCGCTGACACAGCAGACAGTTGATATCTTCGAATGGAAGTCCTGACACTGAGGTAAAGAGTAAGTGTTGTTTTGATACAAAAGTTGGTGGGACGAAATTTGGTGCTGGTCACAAGTTGGATGGGAGTGTTTAGTTCATGAAAAAATACTTAATAGTGACATGGAAAATACATTGTAAGACGGCTGAATGATGATAAAACACCGACATTTGATGCCACCTCGTAGCCGAACGACTCTCAGCTTATGAAACGGTAAACCATCCTGTGCATTGGTTTTTTAAGTCGTTAATCTCAGTTTGTCACCGACGACTAGCGCCGTATCATTCCTTTTCAATGAGCCGTTACTTTCTGATAAAGCACACAATACAACTCCCGGTATGCAAAGATTAATGACGTCGTGCTCAATTATCGGTGACGTTTTCCACAAAAAGGCAGCCATATCAATTTCAGCTGATCGTCAGTCAGTCATGATTCCAAGATAAGACAGTCATGTCGTGTCGAGTGTGTTCAAGATCTTTCAGATTAACTTTATAAATTGGTGTTAATGAAATAAAATACCGGTAATGAATTGATTGTTAAGCATCAAATGCAGGTTATTTGCTCTTAGACAACATTACCGGTAGCCTCAGTTCATGACGAGCTGGAGGAAAGCAGAATTGCCCGTGAAAGTCTGCGATCTGAGTCGTCCTCTGTTTCATATGAAGAGCGGGTCAAATCAGGGATCGAACCCGTATCTCAAAGGTGACAGGCCCTGATGTTTCTACTGCGCCACTCTGACAGGTCAAAGTAGTCCGAACGTCTGACTCGTATTGCTATTTTTAGAATCTGCTGGACGCTAATACAGAGTCAGATGATGAGTAACCGAAGAACCAGTGCGTCATCAGCATGATCAGATCACGGATTGGCGGTTCCCGTATCACGTGACCTCAAACTGTAAAGATGGTGATGCTGTGCATTCGCCGATTCGGCTTTTCGAGAGGAATATTTTTCGTGATTTTGATAACAAATGGCGGTTTTCTTAATGTTTGTCTGGCTAAGAGTGAACAGAGAGCGTGATTGCGAGTGTAGCTGGTTGAAACAGTAAGTAAAATGCCTGAGAGCAGCGTTGTCAAGTGATACGATTGCCGTGCACTAAATGTATTCAAAACACGACCTGGAGATGGACGGACCAATCAAAATAAACCCCCCGCGATAGGCTTCATCTGACTCTTGTTGCGGCCGTCAGTTCTGCAAATGGGCAACAGGAGGCAGTGTTCGGACTAAGGTCAAAGGTGTTGATGGGCAAGTCCACGGTCAAATTCGTGATACTTTTTTACTTGTTCAGAAGTGCAGTCTGCAACTCATGGCACCAAAGGACCATTAAGTACCATAAGTACCCTGCATCATGTCAGGCTCTTGTGCTTCCATGCCCCTGGTATGAATTAAATTCATTGTGATTCATAATTAGTGCACTGTTTGCTAATTAGTTGCGTCACGGACGTGACATGTGTGATGTCCCGTCCGTGACGCAACTAATTAGCAAACAGTGCACTTATAAGAATCACAACGAACTTAATTCATACCAGGGGCTAAAGCCGTTTTTACACTACGCAGAATTTTGGCCCGGATGAACCGTGCCGTTCTCGACCCGGGCCAGGCCCGCCTCAGAAAGAGCATTTTACCCAATTTACACTGCACCATGAAAACCGCGCCACATCTGAATCGCCGGCTCTCCTTTCTGTGGAGGTACGAAATCTCGGTCATTTTCAATATGGCTGCGCCCATGATCATTCGCGGCAATGACGTATTGAGTTCAAGGCCGATAAATGAGCATGCGCATTCACTAAAGGCGAGTCATTCAAGTGGGCTGAGCCCAGTAGCGTGTTTACACTGTGCAGTTTTCCAGCGGAACCGTGCTTGACCCGGGTCGAACCCACCTCCTGTTTGGGGTTCGGCCCGGATGAAAGTAGCACCGTGCCGAGCCCAGTTCTCGACCCGGGTCGAGCACGGTTGAAAACACGTAGTGTAAAAGGGGCCATAGGAGGACAAGAGCCTGACATGATGCAGGGTATTACATCTTTCTGTGGTTTCAAAATTTGCAGAAACAGCACTGAATATTATAAGTGAAAGAATGTCACGTCCGAGACCGTGGAATTGCCCTGATGAGGATGAGATACTGCTGAGAACGTTTTGATGACCAGCACCGATTTGAATCGAAAAGGCGGGCTTACCCGATGAATGGATTTTTAGATGGCTGTGAAATTCTTGTTCTGATGTTTTAAATCATAAAGCTCTTCGTCCTATAAACCATAGACGAATGTCATATTGAGCTTCCTAAGGTAGCAAAGAAGGCAGTAATGACACTTTCTGTGCATCACGCAAAATTACTGCAGATTGATGTGATCACCATTCCCAGCGTCTGGCATGAAATATTCAAGCAGGACGAGTCGTGGGATTTAACATCCAAAACACAAATTCGATTGAAAGGAGTTGATGTGTCCGAAAAACATCTCCAGCAGAGTGGTGACAGCCTTTGCTGTACATGTACAACAGCAAGACCAGGCATACTCCACGCAGCGTTGAAATGTTTTGACACTTGGACGAAAATTTTAACACTGCCGTTGACGCTAGATCGCCGTCTTGAAAAGTTGACGTCATCGTCGGTGGGCTGGTCTATCACCCGACGCGAACTTCTTTTTCAAAATGGTATTATTTGCAGAAAACAGTATTTATCTTGTCGAAAATAAAACAGAATTTTATTATATTACTTTATATCTACTCCACCGATGTTTGCATCACTCTATACCGTTATACACCTGTCTTCAACGATCTATATTGTAAGCGAAGAAAACGACGTGATGGGGTAACCACTTTACAAATAGAAGAATTTCTACTGTTCGCTCCGCGCGCACAGTACTTTTCAAGATGGAAACCTAGCGTGGATACTAGTGGTGATATTCTCAGATATCGCCACCTAGCGTCAAGTTTTCATATTAGGTTCTTTTTCAGCAATATGCCGTTTACACTCGGCTCCATTTCTCGGTTTTAAAAGGCTATCAGCAAAAACATCTTCAATCCGTCACTGTGACATAATGGCTGTTTCTGCATGTGACTGGTTTTAACACCTAATGTCAAAAACTGATGGAATTTCATAAAATAGCAATTACTGATAAAACCCTAAAAATTATGCCACAGGCATTTTCTCCTTGAAGTTACCAGTCATGCCTTGAGGGCAGTGAGAACCTGAGGCGTGTGCACCTGGCTCTATTAGTAACTTATCGTCACCTGGGGCCATTCCTGCATCCTACATGTACATGTACGTTACATGTAATGATGGAATTGACATCTTGGGAGATACGGATGGCTTATCATTAGTAGACTGATTGATATTTGATCGATCTTTAGGTATGATAGACTAGCCACCTTAAGGTGCTTCTCTACGTGAGAGTTTCCTTGTACAATACGGAGGTTTCGAAATCAAACGATAAACGTAAACGTTAACCACAACGTTATTTTTGCACTGAAAATGCAATATATAATCTGGTGAATGTGTAGTGTGGAAAATAACGTTGTCGTAAAGTTTACGTTTATTGTTTGGTTTCTAAACCTCCCTATTGGCTCTCTTTTGCCGCACAAGGCCAGTTTCCACTCCGACAACGAATTCCGCCCTGGTTTAAATTTGCCGCGAGCAGTGCGGTTTTCACAGGGTGTGGGGCGGAGTCCGCTGAAGTGGAAATGGCCCATTATGACTATGGGCAGTGTCACTGGTCAAAGCGTAGAATCGCACTTTGACGGCCAACTTACGAGAGAAATTTTTTACGAGGCGTGCTTACAATAAATACAACTCTATACTGCATGTATTTGCTGAGGTAAGGAAATTGCAATGGGTCACAGAGAAAAAAAACTTTGGTCACACCCAATGCAATCAACTTGATTTTGGCAGATCTAGAAATTGACTTGAACTCCTTATCAATGCAGGTGAAGCAATACACTGAACGAAGTATTGAAACCATCCGTAAGTAGCGTGAACTAAAAACCATTCGTTAGAAAATTCTCAGCGAAACACAGTTGGAAAACGATCCCCATGAAAAGGTTTCATTTCTATTGGTTTTTTTATTGACTATCTGCCAGAGGATCCAATAATATTGGTCTGCAATTCACCCGATCCGTCTACAGACCGGGTTAGATTGACCACAATTTATTGGTAGTGTGTGGCCCCAATCAGAGGCGGATTGGATCACATCAGAATGGGATCAATGTGGTCGATGAGTATCGAAAATCATTGAAACACTGTAATTGTTACCATCTGCTGGCTTTTTTACAGTATTTTACAAAACATTGAATACGCTATTGCAGTATCTGATTCCGACTTAAACGTATGCCCTGTAAAAGGGCCTTTACGTTCCTTGTGTTTCTCAACCAGGCCATGAGAGCAACCTAAGCCATTGGTTCGTGTTGTTGTTCGAACACGAGGTAGGAAAATCAAAGTGTGGCATGCTTCCATGTGACTCTGAACATTTTTCACTGTTGCTAACAAACTGTCTCAACTCGTGCCAATCTCGTACCCAGAGATTCGTTACGCTCGGTCCGAGGTTGTAGGCCGGGGTTGTAGGTCGCTCCACTAATCTCTGGAGACGGCTACGGACTAATTCGGGGTTTCCAAGACACGTGTGTTACACACTGCGCAAGAATACAGTAAACTCGAGTTTAAACCACCGGTTCATAAGCACACCCACAGTCCAAATGGGAGTGAATAAAACATACCAATTACCACGCTGAATGGCTAGAATTGCTAGAACGATCACAACCCAGTGATGGAATGAATAGTTGCTTAAGGCCTAGGGTGAAACTGACCCTACTTTGGGTGTGCTTATGAACACACTGAACCGGTGGTTTAAACTCGAGCTTACTGTATATACTAATTTTTGACCGTTTCACCTCAAGTTTATGTGGAGCTCTGTATTGTTCACGAAGTGACGTTATTTTCGTGCCACATCATTTCTTGTCACACGTGTTTATTCACTTAATATAGCACCAATTGGCACGAAATTTCACTAATAAGTGTAATGTAACGCCAAGTTATGTCTCTTAAAGTAGAATTTACATATTATTCGCGTTTTTTCGAGAAATCGACACTTTTGTTTGGGGCATAATCGCCGATGTATGGACGAATGTATACATCATAAAAATAACGAGAGCATGCAAAAAAATCAGAAGAATATATCACCTTTACACAATGATGTGTATCACGATCTCCTCCCCTATTTATTTTGAACCATATGTAATCCTTCATCACCGAGAAATATAAGCAGAAAAGTCCAGAATTGCCCCGTAGCAGACGAGTCAGGTCGCCATTTTGTTTGATCCACGCATAACCGACGTGTATGGAGATACGATGTGTGTACACACATATATAGCGTGTTCGTTTACTTGCCTAGGCCTCCCCGGAGTAAATTTCTGAGCGACCGTCGCGCATGCTCAATAAAGCCACATTCACGAACGCTGTTGGGTCTCACTCGTGTAAGTTTGCACCACGTGATCAGGCAAACTGACGGCAAGCAATGGCACTGACACACCAGCAGACGACATGGACGTCCAGAAGATGTAAGTCACCCTTGCAGCAATTTTATCCTCCCTATCTGCATCTATAGTTGCATGCTAACCATTATTTATATCCAGTTTGGGTAAAAATGGTGGATTCGGCACGTTCGACGCCATTGTGTTGAAAGGCATTCTGGGATACTTCCCCAACTAATCACCTCGGCGAGGTGATTACTTCGGGCAGGCCCGACAGACCCCAGATCATGACGTCACACGAAAAAGAACGCCGATGGGTCTCACCCAGGTGAGGCCCAGGCAAGTAAACGAACACGCTAATAGTGCACGAATGTTCAGGTAGCCTTCTTGGGACTAAAATAAAGGGATGCCTTATGGATGAGTTGATAATTGGGGTCAGTGTTGATGGTGAATATAGGCCATCGCCGCATTTGGGTTATCAGTATTGTCCAGTGGGTTCAGTGTTACGGCTATGGTTGTCTATGACCATGGGTTCGAGCCCGGGTGGTGGAAGAAATTTTTTTCTCCATTTCTTTTCTTTTATTCACAAAGATTTTCTCTGTTTGGATGTAAGGACTTGTCCTGCTATCGAGTTTCTTTCCGCTGCCCAAACCAAACATCTATACCCCCAGCAACTAACTGCAGTCGCATGATCTGAACGTCACTTCGTGTACCCGGTCGCCACCAGGCTTGTGTAATATTTTACAGTGCAACTATTTGAATGCATCTGCGGTCTAAAATCGCACGATGGCGTGAAATATAGCCAGGCGTCTCCAGAGATTTAATAGTGGAGCGACCTACAACCTCGGCCCGAGCGTAACGAATCTGTGGGTACGAGATAGAACTCGTGTTTGAACAAAAAATACGAATCGACGGCTCGGGGAGCTCTCTTGAACGTATGACTTTTGGAATAAAAACATTCGAAGATAGCGATTCAGAATTAACCGTCAGTCAAAGAGTTTTTTACAGTGGGAGTGGAGGAGGAGCTCATAATGACATGTATTTACATAACAGACGGCACAGGTCGACTTTCAAGATGGCAAATCGTTATCAAAGAAGTCCTCATAAAACACGAACTTTGATCGGGCAACCGACAAACTTAGAAATCTATCGGTTCATCGATTTCCTTAGGAAAGATCACAAACCGCGGATAAACAACGGGGATTAAAATAGATCGCGTTCTTTTCCGCAAAATCTTTGAAAAACAATAGGTTGAGAGACGTGAGACTAATTATTTAAGGGTTTCTCGTTCGTTTTGATGTTGTTTTGTCCAAACATTTTTTAAAAGACGTTTAGATATCATGTATGCGATTAGACCTGGGGCCGTATGCACAAAACTTCTTAAGTGTAAAATTTCCCTTATCTTTTGTTTGGAACAATAGTTTAAGGGAAATTTTACACTAAAGATGTTTTATGCATACGGCGCCTGGTCGATACTGTCACCATTTTGCGCTGCGTCAACCAAAATGAAAAAACTTTTTGGGACGTTTACTAAAGTCTCGTGCCACCAGACTCTTGCAATTTCCAATTTTAGAGTCTGGTCCATATGGTTACTTTGACTTGTAAAACCACCATGGCGGACAATCTACCGACGATGACGTAGAACACAACTAGGCCACACTGCACTGCATGCATGCATGCACAATCAATGCGAAAAGAATGCAGCATGCGAGTAAAACTGCAGCCTACATGTACGTCACCAAATTTTGAGACCCATGATGCATTGGTAGTGACTAGCCAATCAGCGAAGCTCCCCTTATTTTGAATCATCGGAATAAGGGGTCACATGAATAAAGACTAGCAAATGCTTTTACTTCAAATTTGTACAGCATTGCTTAGTGCATTTGTATTGCAAAATTCAAGTTAAAGCATTTGCTAGTCTTTATTCATATGACCCATTGTCACTGAACCAATTACAATGAGAATTGCGTTCTGTGACAGACCCTCGGTCTGACGACCTCGGAGTATGAAGAGGGACTGGTTGCGCGAGACTAGACGTTTACATATCATGTGCGATGAGACCTCGTCTATATAACACCGTGATCATTTTGCTCAGCAGTCAGCAAAAAAAACGGGAAAAGACTTTTCGGATAGGCTACCACGGAATGGACAAATTTTCAAACCTCTCATGTGGTAAATTCCCCTATAACGCCTCTCTTTAAAGAATTCTTTACAGAATAGGAGCAGTCAGCCGCATTTCTTGCCAAAAGATGGCAGCAAAGTTCTAGCGGACCAATACAAAACAAAATTCTCTTGATTGGTGCTCAATCAAGCATGAATGGGTCCGCCATGCATTGAATTAGGCCGCAGTGGCACCAATTGGTCAGCTGACTGACAGGTCCTGTTGAGTGTGCCGCCTTCTCAACGAATGGCTGGAGCACCCAACAAATGAGAACTTCTCTTGTGGCTTTGTGGTTACTGCGGTTGCCGAACGAAGCCTGTGTCGCGAATGGATGGGCGACCCGATACGCAGACGATGCACTTCACAGTGCTGATGTTAAGACACATCTTTCCATTTGCCACTCTTTGTTAATGCACACTTTATTAGTGATGAATCAATTGTATCTTGTTACAAATGCCACTGCCACCATTACCTTTAGCACATCGCTGCTTAAAGACAACGTACCGTATTCATAAAGGGTGATCATCACTTCGACGCGTGTAACTTGCACACACTTCCACCATACACTGTTAGAAATTATTAATTTTACAGTAGTAATTTTGCAGTAATTTTACAGAAATTGCCTGCAGCAGAGTCCCCAGCACGTTCTGTAAATTTACATATTTTTTAATGGTATGATTCATGTTTTCCTGTATTGGTTGGACTCCATTGGACATCCTATTATGATGCCTTCTGAGAGCAGTATGAAAATATAATTTGGTCAGCCTCCAGTCAAGTCTCTGTTGACATTTATTTAAGTCTGTACTTTTACAGATCAAGTCTGTAATTATACAGATCCGTCCTGGGGACTCTGCTGCACAGATTTTCTGTAAAATCTTCTGTTATTTCTAACAGTGTACATTTGACGAAATTACACGCGTCTAAGTCGTAAACACCCTTTATGAATTTGGCCCATAATGATCAGCAAACACAGCTATGTAAGTAATCGTCATCTTTATGCTCAGATTTTATACCTCGTATCCAATTCTTTTCGTTGCTGTGATCTCCTTGGTGAAATGAGAACAAAATGTCCTCGGTTACTACGCAGCAGGCGTATGTTCCACTGCCTGTCGGCATGGTGATACATTTTTCTGTCGCATCTCTGCGCACAGTTTTGGTCCAAAGTCGTCAGCAAATACCGTCACTTTCAACAATAGAGACGTACAACAGGAAGTTTAAAAGATCGCCCCGCTAACGGTAACACTAACACTAACACTAACGTTAACGTTATTTTTTAGATTGTAGGGAAGTTAAGAAATCAAGAAATCAAACGATAAACGTAAACGTTAACGACAACGCTATTTTTATACCGAAAATGCAATATAAAATCCGGTGAATAGTACGAAAAATAACGTTGTCGTAAAGTTTACGTTTATCGTTTGATTTCTTAACCTCGCTTGTAGGTCAGAAAGTGCGTCAGCGTGTTGTCGTCAGCGGAGCTATTTCTTATACTCTCGAATACAGGGGAGTTGCTGGCGATATGGGCCGACCGCACAGAATGTCCGATAATGCTACACCGGCGCCGATCGGCAGTTAGTTATAACGCATTTTCCCATTAACTAAACCACCGATTGGCACCGAAAGCGCTATCGGACTTTCTGTGCGGTCGGCCCACTTCGCCCTCACTTCGCCTGGTGTGATAATTCGGCTGAAAACCCTGGACTTGTCCTCATCGCAGATCCCTCTCGGCCCATGTCATAGATTGAAGTTTAAAGATAAAATTGACAACAGCCAGCAACTGAATAATGATCCGATTCATAAATTTGTTGACAACACAAAACATGTCATATAGCCACCTTGACAACAGGCATGAAATGCATTATCCGCCATTAAAACTGTTGCTAAATCATCACTCACGGCTAAAAGCACGAAATGTATCCATCTTCCTGGTCATTTTCTGCAAGATTTGACATAAATCGCATGTTTATTGTCAGTGCCACGTTAAAAGATGACATCTTTATCGACATCAGGAGAGTATTAAAGGACCATTTTCTACGCTGGGCTACGTACCAGGGCGTAGGATTCTGACAAATTCTTTGGCCTTGTAGTACATGTACCAAGTAGGGAGGCTAATGCCCAAAATTGGCCGTTCATTCTGTGAAAAAAAACACCAAGTTTGGCTCAGAAAATTTCATTTTAGGGCGGAAGCCCTGACGAATCGGCCCTGATAGCAGCCATCTTGGATTCCAATATGGCCGCCATGGGCACCTTTCCAATAATATCTCGTATTCTAAGAGAGATGGAAGGATAATTCCAGGATCTTCATCCACATTATTGGGGACGACAAATAAAAAATGCCTGCATTCAAAGATTTAGAAGGTTCGCTTACTAGTACACATGTTTTTGAAACCCATGGGAGATTCAATCACTTTAATATTTAATAGATCATAAAACCAATGACTATTACCATCAGCAGCTCCCTCCCGTACACCTCTATTATTAATGGAGATCTAATGGGTAATCTCTCCTCGACATCGTAGGGTTTCTCCGGGGGCTGCGGTTTCCTCCTACATATCGTTAATATCGCCCAATATTGTTTGATGAGTAGCTATAATGCCCTAAGTGGGCGCTTGCAATCCTGAAATAATATTTTTTTAAATATTAATGGTATCATCGTGGTTATGGTCCTTTAATAAGCCAGTAAACCAGCAAATAATGTTATTTAGGAGAGAGGGAATTTTTAAGAAACGATTCAACAATGTGATGTACCCAGTCACACCGACTCCGAGGCGGGCCTCCAACCGATAAATCGTCTGTTCCGGTTCTTTACCCGGTCGGTTAACAAAACGGCCAACTGCACTCTAGCATCAGTCACCCGCTGAAATCAATGAACGATCTAGAAACGGTCTCTACGCAGGGAAATGTTACATATATCAATCGTCGAACGGGAAATTCATGATTTTGTTTACGTTTCAATAATTTCAGACTCCATTAGGGGGTCCCGTTGATGTCCTTTATGCAGTGAGATTCGCGTGCGTAGGCATGACAAAGAAATAATGGTTAGAACATATGGTGGCCTTCTCGGGTCATTGGGTGTTGTTGTTGTCGGTAGGGTGCAAATTCCGCCAGTGCCGGTTTACGTCGGTGAATTTCTACATACTGTAGTTCCAGCAAGGTATATGTATTCGGGTTCTCGACGGAAAAGTTTCTTATAAGGATTTTCCTGGCCTGGATGTTGCAATCTACGTTGAGGACAAGTAAAAATAAAAAAATTCAGCTATGCTTGAGAAGAAGACATACTCTCCGAACACGAGTAGTGGAATTTTTGCCTGTTTTTTCGAATCTTTTATTTGATCAAATACATGACTCTTTTTTATTGCGATCATCAGAAACTGTTTTGCTTTTAACGCCTTTCGTACAATTGGTCCATTTTTCCCAGTTCTTTTTCTTTCGTGTATGGCGGTGTTCATGATATTCACTTTGACATTTAACTTCCAGAGCTAGGCTTGCGGTTTTTGGTTCTTTCCATATTAATCGTCCACCGTGAATCAAATCTTCTTGTTTGCCCGCCTTTGTTTTCATTTTTCTCATGCCGTTTGCTTGCAGATATTCATACATTAAATTTATCCAACCATCTTCGTGTTATCGACAAGGCTGGCATACCCCTGTCTCTGCCAAGGAGGTGTCCTGATATTTGTATTTCACTCCAGCTTCGTCGGGCAGATCGGATAGTGTTCGCCTTTGTAACAACAAAGTAAAGGTTAAATACGGTGGTATATTTTCCGTGCAGCGTTTTGCTCACCCCGATATTAGAAAATGCAACTGAACTTTGACCCCAATCTGCATATACTTTGATGGCTTGCTGAAGTTCTAGTCAAGCCTATCGTAAGTGAACCAATCAGGTACAAGCTAGCTCGATGTATTTACATAATTTATTGACGACCAATCACTAGGCACTTTCCAGCTCGTTGTATTTACATAATTTGTTGACAACCAATCAGGCACTTTCAGGCTCGTTGTATTATCATACTTGACAGCCAATCAGGTACTATCTAGGTCGTTGAATTTACATAATTTATTGACCTTCTGTTTCGGTTATCCATCACATCTGTCCATCAGCGTTGTCAAGACTATAATTTTGTTGGAAAATTACGGGGCTTATGGTCGACGATAAAAACGATATTCTGTCCAAATCGAATGAGTTTCTATTCTTATCTCCTCTTTGGTCATCTTACTTGATCAAATCAGATCATTATTTGTAGCATTGTACATGTATAAACTAGCATATTGACCCGTGGCGAACACATTTTGAGGGAGTGTGTTTGTCCTTGAATATCCTCTGGTAGAGGGTCTGTTGCTTTATTGCTGAGTGTGTTTGGAGAGGGTTAGTTTCATGGCTAGGAATCCATTTGTTAATCGTTTAACGTCAAATCCATGAGCAGTGAGGAGCAGTTAAGACTTTCTAAACAGCAGCATCACGTCTGGTTTTACCGCTTCAATCACGGCCCTAATGCCAAGATGACACAGATTCATGGTATACATGTAGGTTCACATGAGTCCTATTGTGTACTGTTTATCAGCCAATGTAGCTCACTGGCATTAGTGAGACTGTCTGTCTTGTAGATGGCAGCACGGGTCACCACACTTCTGATTTTATCTCTTTTTCATAGAAATAATCACTTCATTTAAAACCAAAATGCCGTAAGGGCACTCTCCTCCTATTGTACTGTACACATAGGCCGCTCTTCGTAGGCTTCAAGCCCTAACTAAGGAGGAGATAGGGCACAAAGTCCGGTCCACCCGAACTGTGTACAGTCATTACATAGCAAGGTATAGCAGATAACAGGTCAACTCAGGTTGATAACATATCCAACATGGCTACCATCCATCTATATTATAATTGACGGTGGCGCTTTAACTTCGAACACGAACTCCTCCGTGGTTTCTGATCGAAATGGCACCATTTTCACAGGAAGTGTTGAAAATGACATGGGGGTGGCCCTTAAGCGGGTGGCATTACATTTTTTTACCCTTAAGCGAATAAAATGCAGGAAGAAACTTCCAATGATTTGCAATGCCCACTAGCCTGGTTTCGCTGGCCACCGTGTAGATGGCGCTGCGTACGCAACACCATCTACACGGTGGCCGACGGAACCAGGTATAATGCATTGTCTTCAACCAGGCAGGGTGATCAGAAAATAGGAACTTCAACACATAAAACTGCTGCCATCTGCTTCCCATAGGCCTAGATTATTGTCCGAGGAGTTGGCCCCCACTAAACATTTTCCTCCCACACAGAGACGTCCAGCAAAATGCCATTCTCTGGCCACATGCATCCTGTGAATGTGCTCGCCAGGGGTACCATGCTAGTTATAATAAGATAGCATGACCTTGTAAAGTGTACTGTGTGGTATTCGTGGCAGGTGCAGGGAAACACCACGCTACTCCCCCACCAAAACACTTAATGACCGCATTAATTGCTGCCATAAATTCCTGGGTGAGTCGCTTACAAAAGCAGTTTACGTTGCCTCGGCGCCAACATAAACGCCCGCCATATTACACAGCGATGGAATCAGTTGGCAATGACATACTGCTTTTAGCGATTACAATACGGCATGTTATTGTATGTTCGGCTATGCTAGCTCATTCACCTCTGGGATCTCTTCTATATAGCGCCTGAGGAAGACCCCGATTGGGGTCGAAAATTTGCGAAATATTCGGAGACGACTTTCCGGTTTATTATCGTATGTTCAGTGCCAAAAATGTCCGGCACGGAAGCGGACTCGAATGTTTGTAAACGTGAATAAGAGTGACATCACTGTCCACGTACATTGGTCTCATTTTGTCAGCATCCGTCGCCCTCTCTCTGCCTTATTTCGCCGGTGTAATATCTGCCAATGGTCCCCCATTTTCAGTGTTTCCTTCTGTGTATTGGCAATGTAGTGACAAAAGGCAGTCAGAGAGACTATGACTATTCAATAGGGCAGTGCAATGAAGAGGGACATTCACATACAGAAACAGCGCGCGGATCCAGGGGGCGCACCCTGCGCACGCCCCCCTTTTGCCAACAAATCTGTAAAATCGCCGTGGAATTCTGGAACTTGGCTTTAATATCAATGTTCGTATCGCAGGACGCCCCCTCTTTTCCCAAATCCTCGATCCGCCGCTGAGAAACGCTGGTAGATGGCGTTACACCGGACCTGTCTTTTTCGTTTGACGTCATACACAGGCAAAATGACGGACATACGGCGGACGTACGGCAATTTTTATATCCGCCGTATGTACAATGGATCATCCTCTGGACGTCTGGTGTACGTATGGCTTACGTGCGGAAAAATATGTCCACCGAGTATATGCCGTACGTATGGCATACGTACATCATACGCCACATATCCCGCGTACATACGACGACGTACATACAAATTGAACCTAACTACTTTTATATACCGTATATACGCCATACGTCCGCCGGATGTACGTCAATTTCCCTGTGTAGAGTGGACTCGGCTCCGAATTCTTGGAATGTTTTTTCAGGAAGTGTCGCTGTTTGTTGAACTTCATGTACATAATTATGGTGTATAACGTCAATGTGATTGACCAGTACGTAGTACCGTACTCACCAACCAAGTCAAATTCCGTTCCACAAAATCCTTCCCTGGCAAAGGAACGGCATCACGTACGAGGTATTACTGTGTATGAACCAAGACAACCTCTGACTAGCCGGAGGATTAAGTGCTTGGCTATATAATGGAAAGGAAGTGGCCAACATCTTTATAACCGTTTTACGATCCTTCTAACGAAGGCGTGAGTAGATGACCAGAGAGCTCTCGGCAGCTAATCTGATTTATCCGACATCTTTACTACTTGTATCCGTAGTATATCATAGTATGAGTACTTTCTACGCGGATTAGGCAGCTTTTTGTAGCCTTCTTGGCAATTCCGTCGTTCCAGTCAGAAAGATGAACTGTCTAATGGAAGATATGTGATGCATTTCATAGGAAATCTCATTTGTCGACGAGGTTACATCCGTTCCTGACCGATGTTCAACCCTAAACCATCGAACAGACGATCCATGATTCAAGTGACAAATCATTAGCTGATCTTCTTGGGAAACAGGGGAGGGGGTAGACTATACTGTTCTTCTTCACGCTGGTTAAAACATGCGTCACTTACAGTTCATTCCACTTCCCAGTGGCGCGAGGTTTATCAACGATAGCTCCGCAACGGCTGTGTCAAATTTGACGAAACATACGTCAATCGACTTATCTTTCTTGCCGGTATCTTTCTGCTATCTTCATTTTTCGCGTAAGGCCGACATAACGGATCCCTTTCTCAAAACCCATTTCATTTCGCCATGNTAGCCGCTGATTTTGCAGCCTGCTTTCCCAGTCGTTTGTGGAGTGTAGTGCGGCGGCCGGAGCGACACAACGACTGGGTCCCGAGTCTAAACCTTGGAGGAATTACATACACAATTTTATCACCAAAATCGCATTTGCAAGGTCATAGAAGCCTGGCATAGCCAGGGTCCAGCTTCTCCTGTGTGAATGCATGTCGGCATCGCTGACACAGCAGACAGTTGATATCTTCGAATGGAAGTCCTGACACTGAGGTAAAGAGTAGGCCTATAAGTGTTGTTTTGATACAAAAGTTGGTGGGACGAAATTTGGTGCTGGTCACAAGTTGATGGGAGTGTTTAGTTCATGAAAAAATACTTAATAGTGACATGGAAAATACATTGTAAGACGGCTGAATGATGATAAAACACCGACATTTGATGCCACCTCGTAGCCGAAACGACTCTCAGCTTATGAAACGGTAAACCATCCTGTGCATTGGTTTTTTAAGTCGTTAATCTCAGTTTGTCACCGACGACTCGCGCCGTATCCTTCCTTTTCAATGAGTCGTTACTTTCTGATAAAGCACACAATACAACTCCCGGTATGCAAAGATTAATGACGTTGTGCTCAATTATCGGTGACGTTTTCCACAAAAAGGCAGCCATATCAGTTTAAGCTGATCGTCAGTCAGTCATGATTCCAAGATAAGACAGTCATGTCGTGTCGAGTGTGTTCAAGATCTTTCAGATTAACTTTATAAATTGGTGTTAATGAAATAAAATACCGGTTAATGAATTGATTGCTAAGCATGAAATGCAGGTTATTTGCTCTTAGACAACATTACCGGTAGCCTCAGTTCATGAAGAGCTGGAGGAAAGCATCTGATTCTCACCAGTATATCTGGCCTGACGCCCATCTAGCCCATCTGGTTCTCACCAGTCTATCTGTCCTGACGGTCATCTAGCCTGGTTCGAATCCACCACATTTCCCGTTTCTGAGGTGGTGACAGCACCGTGTTACAAATTCGAGCGTGAAGAGCAAAGAAAGTGTCCAACGGTGATTTGTTTCGCAAGTTCTGATTGCTCGGAGGCGGGGTCAAGTAGGAGTTAGGTTCATTAATAATTTATGCATTAACGGAAAAGATGACACGATTCGGACAAGGCTAAAGACGGACTTCATACGGAGTCGATAGCCTTGTTTGGACAAGATGATCTAGCCTGGTTTGAATCCATCACATTTCCCACTTCTGAGGAGCTCAAAGCCTCAGCCAATCGTCGGTGTGCGAAGGCAAATCGACGTGCCAGTGAAAATCCGTGTTACAAATGTGTGCGGGAAGAGAAGAGAAAGTGCCGAATGGCGATTTGCTTCACGAGTTATGATTGGCTCGGAGTCGGGGTCACGTAGGGGTCGGATTCATTTATAATTTATTCGTTAACACAAAAGATGGCATGATTGAGACAAGGCTAAAGACGCAGTCGATGGTCTTGTTTGGACAAGATGGAGAAAGCAGAAAACTGCCCGTGAAAATCTGCGATCTGAGTCGTCCTCTGTTTCATATGAAGAGCGGGTCAAATCGGGGATCGAACCCGAATCTCAAAGGTGACAGGCGCTGATGTTTCTACTGCGCCAATCTGACAGGTCAAAGGTGTTGATGGGCAAGTCCACGGTCAAATTCGTGATACTTTTTTACTTGTTCAGAAGTGCAGTCTGCAACTCATGGCACCAAAGGACCATTAAGTACCATAAGTACCCTGCATCATGTCAGGCTCTTGTCCTTCTATGCCCCTGGTATGAATTAAATTCGTTGTGATTCATAATTAGTGCACTGTTTGCTAATTAGTTGCGTCACGGACGTGACCTGTGCGATGACGTCCGTGACGCAACTAATTACATGTAGCAAACACTGCACTAATAAGAATCACAACGAACTTAATTCATATACCAGAGGCATAGAAGGACAAGAGCCTGACATGATGCACGGTATTACATCTTTCTGTGGTTTCAAAATTTGCAGATAAACAGCACTGAATAAGTGAAAGAATGTCAACGTGGGTAGAACTGCGTCATTGAAAATGAGGCTAACGTTATTTTCCAATTAATTCTGAATAGCACACCTTGTTTCCAGGCCAAATATAATTAAAATGCTGCACTGAATTTCTAATTTTACTTTTCTGTCATTAAATACAGAACTGCTAAAATATATCTTATTGCTTTTGAGCAAAAATCTCTGCGGGAACATGATGAATTTAATCGATAAAGTTGACCACTTTAGCGTAAATGACAGGCGAATGACCGACGTCATGGGTTGTGGATGACGCAGTTTTTGTAACGTCAGAATGACGCATGTCACTCGATGACGTTCAACAATCGCAAAAGCATGCGCACTTGCATTTTACCCACGTTGATGATCAGCGCCTCCTTTTGTTTGCCGGTTCCCCATTGCCCTGATGAGGATGAGATACTGATGAGAACGTTTTGTTGACCAGCACCGATTTGAATCGAAAAGGCGGGCTTACCCGATGAATGGATTTTTAGATGGCTGTGAAATTCTTGGTCTGATGTTTTACATCATAAAGCTCTTCGTCCCATAAACCATAGACGAATGTCATATTTGAGCTTCCTAAGGTAGCAAAGAAGGCAGTAATGACACTTTCTGTGCATCACGCAAAATTACTGATTGATGTGATCACCATTCCCAGCGTCTGGCATGAAATATTCAAGCAGGACGAGTCGTGGGATTTAACATCCAAAACACAAATTCGATGGAAAGGAGTTGATGTGTCCGAAAAAACATCTCCAGCAGTGTGGTGCAGCCGTTGCTGTAATGTACATGAGAACAAGATCATAACGGGCTCTTTTTCAGCAATATACCGTTTACACTCGGCTCCATTTCTCGGTTTTAAAAGGCTATCAGCAAAAACATCTTCAATCCGTCACTGTGACATAATGGCTGTTTCTGCATGTGACTGGTTTTAACGCCTAATGTCAAAAACTGATGGAATTTCATAAAATAGCAATTACTGACTAAAACCCTAAAAATTATGCCACGGGCATTTTCTCCTTGAAGTTACCAGTCATGCCTTAAGGGCAGTGAGAACCTGAGGCGTGTGCACCTGGCTCTATTAGTAACTTATCGTCACCTGGGGCCATTCCTGCATCCTACGTTACATGTAATGATGGAATTGACATCTTGGGAGATACGGATGGCTTATCATTAGTAGACTGATTGATATTTGATCGATCTTTAGGTATGATACACTAGCCACCTTAAGGTGCTTCTCTACGTGAGAGTTTCCTTGTACAATACGGAGATTTCGAAATCAAACGATAAACGTAAACGTTAACGACAACGTTATTTTTGTACTGAAAATGCAATATAAAATCTGGTGAATGTGTTTCTCCAGAACATGATAGACTACCGGCCTATTTGGTGGCGCCACTGTATTCAATCACAGGCTTTCAATCGAGACACATCAAGAGAGGTCCAAGTGACAGAGCCTGATAGACTTAGACGTCATTGGACGCCATCTCTCGATGTTACTCCATTGACAGACCATACAGTGGCGCCACCAAATAGCCTGGTAGTCTATCATGTTCTGGAGGTACTTTGAAAGTGCCTTATGGTCGTTTGCATTTCTCTTGACCACCGCCGTGGCGTGGTGGTCTTTTTTCAAAGCTGGAATCTCCAGTTTTTGTTCACGCAGTTCAGCTTTAAGGTCGACTTTGTGCTCAAGCTAACCTCAAAGTCCTTCTCAACGTCAAATTGTAATGGCAAATCATATTACTTAATATAGTTGAGGTCAACCTCAAACTTAAGTGTGAGCATAGCTGGTGCAACCGGGCCTACTACATGTATTTGCTGAGGTAAGGAAATTGCAATGGGCCACAGAGAAATAAAACTATGGTCACACCCACTGCAATCACCTTGATTTTGGCAGATCTAGAAACTGACTGGAACTCCTTATCAATGCAGGAGAAGTAATACACTGAACGAAGTATTGAATCCATCCGTAAGTAGCGTGAACTAAAAACCATTCGTTAGAAAATTCTCAGCGAAACACAGTTGGAAAACGATCCCCCATGAAAAGGTTTCATTTCTATTGGCTTTTTTATTGACTATCTGCCAGAAGATCCAATAATATTGGTCTGCAATTCACCCGATCCGTCTACAGACCGGGTTAGATTGACCACAATTTATTGGTAGTGTGTGGCCCCAATCAGAGGCGGATTGGATCACATCAGAATGAGATCAGTGTGGTCGTTGAGTATCGAAAATCATTGAAACACTGTAATTGTTACCATCTGCTGGCTTTTTTACAGTATTTTACAAAACATTGATTACGCTATTACAGTATCTGATTGAGATTCCGACCAACACGTAGGCCCTATGCCCTGTAAAAGGGCCTTTAGGTTCCTTGTGTTTCTCAACCAGACCATAAGAGCAACCCAAGCCGTTGGTTCGTGTTGTTGTTCGAACACGAGGTAGGAATATCAAAGTGTGGCATGCTTCCATGTGACTCTGAACATTTTTCATCATGTTGCTAACAAACTTCCTCAACTCGTGCCAATCTCGTACCCAGAGATTCGTTACGCTCGGGCCGGGGTTGTAGGTCGCTCCACTAATCTCTGGAGACGGCTACGGACTACATGTACTTCGGGGTTTCCAAGACACGTGTGTTACACACTGCGCATGAATATACCGTATACTAATTTTTGACCGTTTCACCTCAAGTTTATGTGGAGCTCCGTGTGTAATATTTTACACTGCAATCATTTGGATGCATCTGCGGTCTAAAATCGCACGATGGCGTGAAATATAGCCAGCCGTCTCCAGAGATTTAATAGTGGAGCGACCTACAACCTCGGCCCGAGCGTAACGAATCTGTGGGTACGAGATAGAACTCGTGTTTGAACAAAAAATACGAATCGACGGCTCGGGGAGCTCTCTTGAACGTATGACTTTTGGAATAAAAACATTCGAAGATAGAAACTCAGAATTAAAACCTTCAGTCAAAGAGTTTTTTTACATTGGGAGTGGAGGAGCTCATAATAACATGTACAGTATTTACATAACAGACGACACAGGTCGACTTTCAAGATGGCAAATCGTTATCAAAGAAGTCCTCATAAAACACGAACTTTGATCGGGCAACCGACAAACTTAGAAATCTATCGGTTCATCGATTTCCTTAGGAAAGATCACAAACCGCGGATAAACAACGGGGATTAAAATAGATCGCGTTCTTTTCCGCAAAATCTTTGAAAAACAATAGGTTGAGAGATGTGAGACTAATTATTTAAGGGTTTCTTGTTCGTTTTGATGTTGTTTTGTCCAAACATTTTTAAAAAGACGTTTAGATATCATGTATGGGATTAGACCTGGTCGATAACACTGTCACCATTTTGCGCTGCGTCAACCAAAATGAAAACACTTTTTGGAACGTTTACTGGTCTCGTACCACCAGACTCTTGCAATTTCCAATTTTAGAGTCTGGTCCATATGGTTACTTTGACTTGTGAAACCATCATGGCGGACAATCTATACCGACGATGACGTAGAACACAACTACACTGCACTGCATGCATGCATGCATGCACAATCAGTGCAAAAAGCATGTGGCATGCGAGTAAAACTGCAGCCTACGTCACCAACTTTTGAGACCCATGATGCATTGGTAGTGACTAGCCAATCGGCGAGCTTATTCCGATGATTCAAAATAAGGCAGCCATCTAGAATGCGCAACGATTGCGTTTCTGGAGGTTTGGATGCGGTTCGCCTCGTCACACCTGCAGCACCCTACGCATGAACTATAACGTTAGGTCACACAAAAAACGTTGCGTTATTGGATCAATAATTGGCAGATTGGGTGAGATACCGATACATTTATATACAATATGCCTCAAATTATCCACCAAATGAGGTTGAACATCTTAACAGGCCAAAATTCGGCCAAAATAGCCCCACGGTCCTGACGCCGGCGGTCACGTGGGTTTGTTGATAAACAATATGGCTGCCTTGGACTTGTGTCCGAGGTGAAATGCGCCGCCCAGTGGACAGATAAGCAGTTTGCCTCAGGTCGTTCCGGCATTGAATTGGGCCGCAGTGACACCGATTGGTCAACTGACCGACAGGTCTGTTGAGTGTGCTGCCTTCTCAACGAATGGCGGGAGCACCCAACAAATGAGAACTTCTCTTGTGGCTAGTATGGTTACTGCGGTTGCCGAACGAAGCCTGTCGCGAATGGATGGGTGACCCGATACGCAGACGATGCACTTCACAGTGTTGATGTTAAGACACATCTTTCCATTTGCCACTCTTTGTTAATGCACACTTTATTAGTGACGAATCAATTGTATCTTGTTACAAATGCCACTGCCACCATTACCTTTAGCACATCGCTGCATAAAGACAACATGCCGTATTCATAAAGGGTGATCATCACTTAGACGCGAGTAATGCGGATGTCAGGTCGACCTTGCGATGGCACAGAACAGGCGCACGCTGACTCTTCCGGATCACCTGGCGTCTGAGGCACGACAGCGTGGAACAAATCAGTCGCCGATCTGGTGTGACATGACTGCAGTTGCGACTCACTTGCGGGATCAGTTGCCGATCAAAAAGATCGTGCGGATGTCAGGTCACACTGCGATTGCTTGCGCCACGACGGAACAGTCGTCGGCATCAGCTGGATCGCAAGCACGGTCAGGTCACAAAAACGAAAAATGCGTACGATCATCCTGGAACAGGCGGCATCTGCGCGCAGCGAATCGTAACCGTGTTCAGGTCACCTGCGACTAGATCGTAGCACAGTGAAGTCATAAAAGTCATGTGACTTGTGATCATGTTACTTGTTCAAGATGGCAGCTTCCATGCTGTCGGTAGGTACCGCATTTCATTTTTACCTCGCGCTGATTTGTCAGTTACTGGCACGTGACCGCTCGCTCATTGTTTTGGATAATCGCACGACGTCGTAACTCAAGTCAGGTCGACTGCGACTGGATTACGCCCGTCGGGATCATGATTCGTCGTGGCGCAAAAGTTCAACATGTTGAACTTTTGCGATCTGTGATCTTTTTGGTCGGCGACTGATCCCGTTCGTCGCAAGTGAGTCGCAACTGCAGTCATGTCGCACCAAATCGGCGACTGATTTGTTCCACGCTGTCGTGCCTCAGACGCAAAGTGATCCAGAAAAGTCAGCCTGCGCGTGTTCTGTGCCATCGCAAGGCCGACCTGACATCCGCAAGTTGAACCTATTCAACTTCTGTGTCATCCCGACGGGCGTAATCCATTCGCAGGTGACCTGAACACGGTTACGATTCCCTGCGCGAGTGATGCTGCTTGTTCCACGATGATCGTACACATTTTCGTTTTTGTGACCTGACCGTGCTTGCGACACTTGATGCCGACTGTTCCGTCGTAGCGCAGGCAATCGCAGTGTGACCTGACATCCGCATAACTTCACTAAATGCACACACTTCCACCATGCATTTGACAGGCGCAGGCTGACTTTTCTGGATCACTTTGTGTCTGACGCACGACATCGTGGAACAAATCAGTCGCCGGTCCGGTGTGACATGACTGCAGTTGCGTCTCACTTGCGACGATCGGGATCAGTCGCCGACCAAAAAGATCACGGATCGCAAGAGTTCAACATGTTGAACTTCTGCGCCACGACGAATCATGATCCCGACGGGCGTAATCCAGTCGCAGTCGACCTGACTTCAGTTGCGACGTCATGCGATTATCCACAAGTTAATCTATTCTAGTTAACCAATCAGCGACGAGCGTTTTCATACCCTGCATGGGCGCTGCCATCTTGAAAAAGTCACATGGTCACAAGTCACATGATTGCGAGAACTTTGCGATGCTGTAGTCGCAGGTGACCTCAGAACACGGTTACGATTCCCTGCGCGCAGATGCTGCCTGTTCCACGACGATTGTCCACATTTTTCGTTTTTTTTTGATGAATTTTTCGTTTTTGTGACCTGACCATGCTTGCCACACCTGATGCCGACAGTTCCGTCGTAGCGCAGGCAATCGCAGTGTGACCTGACATCCGCATACTAATAAGTCTTAAACACCCTTTATGAATTTGGCCCATAATAATCAGCAAACACAGCTACATGTATGCTACGATTTTATACCTCGTTATCCAATTCTTTTCGTTGTTGTGATCTCCTTGGTGAAATGAGAACAAAATGTCCTCGGTTACTACGCAGCAGGCGGATGTTCCACTGCCTGTCGGCATGGTGATACATTTTTCTGTCGCATCTCTGCGCACAGTTTTGGTCCAAAGTCGTCAGCAAATACCGTCACTTTCAACGACGAATAACAGGAAGTTTAAAAGATCGCCCCGCTAACGGTAACACTAACGTTGACGTTATTTTTTAGATTGTAGGGAAGTTAAGAAATCAAGAAATCAAACGATAAACGTAAACGTTAACGACAACGTTATTTTTATACCGAAAATGCAATATAAAATCCGGTGAATGCGTAGTACGAAAAATAACGTTGTTGTAAAGTTTACGTTGTTTATCGTTTGATTTCTTAACCTCGCTTGTAGGTAGAAAGTGCGTCAGCGTAAGTGTTGTCGTCAGCGGAGCGATTTCTTATACTCTCGAATACAGGGGAGTTGCTGGCGATATGGGCCGACCGCACAGAATGTCCGATAGTGCTACCGGCGTCTATCGGCAGCATTTTCCCATTAAGTAAACCGCCGATAGGCACCGAAAGCACTATCGGACTTTCTGTGCGGTCGGCCCATATCGCTTGTGACATCGCCCTCACCTCGCCTGGTGTGCTGCCCGCTCTGGTTGTGATAATTCGGGTGAAAACCCTGGGCTTGTTTTCATCGTAGATCCCTCTCCACAGAAAAAAAAATCAACTCGAGTGGAGACTCAAAGTCTCACTTTAGGGACAAAATGGTTCGAAATACTTTTTGACTCAAAATGAAACAGAAAGTATTTCGGCCCGAGACAATGACACCTCGTTCCGAGAGAAAATATTTCGGGTTGAGATACTGACAGTCTCGATCTGAGAGAAAATATTTTCTGTTTCATTTTGAGTCAAAAAGCGTTTCGAACCATTTTGTCCCTAAAGTGATACTCTGAGTCTCCACTCGAGTTGATTTTTTTTTTCTGTGTCGGCCCATGTCACAGATTGAAGTTTAAAGATGAAACTGACAGCAGCCAACAACTGAATAATTATCCGATTCATAAATCTGTTGACAACACAAAACATGTCATATAGCCACCTTGACAACAGGCATGAAATGCATTATCCGCCATTAAAACTGTTGCTAAATCATCACTCACGGCTAAAAGCACGAAACGTATCCATCTTCCTGGTCATTTTCTGCAAGATTTGACATAAATCGCATGTTTATTGTCAGTGCCACGTTAAAAGATGACATCTTTATCGACATCAGGAGAGTATTAAAGGACCATTTTCTGCGCTGGGCTACGTACCAGGGCGTAGGATTCTGACAAATTCTTTGGCCTTGTAGTACATGTACTAAGTAGGGAGGCTAATGCCCAAAATTGGCCGTTCATTCTGTGAAAAAAACACCAAGTTTGGCTCAGAACATTTCATTTTAGGGCGGAAGCCCTGACGAATCGGCCCTGATAGCAGCCATCTTGGATTCCAATATGGCCGCCATGGGCACCTTTCCCATAATATCTCGTATTCTAAGAGAGATAGAAGGATAATTCCAAGAACTTCATCCACATTATTGGGGACGACAAATAAAAAATGCCTGCATTCAAAGATTTAGAAGGTTCGCTTACTAGTACACATGTTTTTGAAACCCATGGGAGATTCAATCACTTTAATATTTAATACATCATAAAACCAATGACTATTACCATCAGCAGCTCCCTCCCGTACACCTCTATTATTAATGGAGATCTAATGGGTAATCTCTCCTCGACATCGTAGGGTTTCTCCGGGGGCTGCGGTTTCCTCCTACATATCGTTAATATCGCCCAGTATTATTTGATGAGTAGCTATAATGCCCTAAGTGGGCGCTTGCAATCCTGAAATAATATTTTTTTAAATATTAATGGTATCATCGTGGTTATGGTCCTTTAATCCAGTAAGCCAGCAAATAATGTTATTTAGGAGAGAGGGAATTTTTAAGAAACGATTCAACAATGTGATGTACCCAGTCACACCGACTCCGAGGCGGGCCTCGAACCGATAAATCGTCTGTTCCGGTTCTTTACCCGGTCGGTTAACAAAACGGCCAACTGCACTCTAGCATCCGTCACCCGCTGAAATCAATGAACGATCTAGAAACGGTCTCTACGCAGGGAAATGTTACATATATCAATCGTCGAACGGGAAATTCATGATTTTGTTTACGTTTCAATAATTTCAGACTCCATTAGGGGGTCCCGTTGATGTCCTTTATGCAGTGAGATTCGCGTGCGTAGGCATGACAAAGAAATAATGGTTAGAACATATGGTGGCCTTCTCGGGTCATTGGGTGTTGTTGTTGTCGGTAGGGTGCAAATTCCGCCAGTGCCGGTTTACGTCGGTGAATTTCTACACTGTAGTTCCAGCAAGGTATATGTATTCGGGATCTCGACGGAAAAGTTTTTTATAAGGATTTTCCTGGCCTGGATGTTGCACTCTACGTTGAGGACAAGTAAAAATAAAAAAATTCAGCTATGCCTGAGAAGAAGACATACTCTTCGAACACGAGTAGTGGAATTTTTGCCTATTTTTTCGAATCTTTTATTTTATCAAATACATGACTCTTTTTTATTGCGATCATCAGAAACTGTTTTGCTTTTAAAACGCCTTTCGTACAACTGGTCCATTTTTCCCAGTTCTTTTTCTTTCGTGTATCATGATATTCACTTTGACATTTAACTTCCAGATCTACATGTAGGCTTGCGGTTCTTGGTTCTTTCCACATTGATCGTCCACCGTGCCTCAAATCTTCTTGTTTGCCCGCCTTTGTTTTCATTTTCTCATGCCGTTTGCTTGCAGATATTCATACAAATTTATCCAACCATCTTCGTGTTATCCACAAGGCTGGCATACCCCTGTCTCTGCCAAGGAGGTGCCACGATGTTTGTATTTCACTCCAGCTTCATCGGGCAGATCGGAGAGTGTTCGTCTTTGTAACAAAAAAGTAAAGGTTAAATACGGTGGTATATTTTCCGTGCAGCGTTTTGCTCACCCCGATATTAGAAAATGAAGACTGAACTTTGACTCCAATCTGCATATACTTTGATGGCTTGCTGAAGTTCTAGTCAAGCCTATCGTAAGTGAACCAATCACTGGTACAAGCTAGCTCGATGTATTCACATAATTTATTGACGACCAATCACTATACTAGGCACTTTCCAGCTCGTTGTATTTACATAATTTGTTGACAACCAATCAGGCACTTTCAGGCTCGTTGTATTACCATACTTTATTGACAGCCAATCAAGTACTATCTGGGTCGCTGAATTTACATAATTTATTGACCTTCTGTTTCGGTTATCCATCGCATCCTGTCCATCAGCGTTGTCAAGACTATAATTTTGTTGGAAAATCACGGGGCTTATGGTCGAAGATAAAAACGATATTCTGTCCAAATCGAATGAGTTTCTATTCTTATCTCCTCTTTGGTCATCTTACTTGATCAAATTGATCATTGTTTGTAGCATTGTATAAACTAGCATATTGACCCGTGGCGAACACATTTTGAGGGAGTGTGTTTGTCCTTGAATATCCTGTGGTAGAGGGTCTGTTGCTTTATTGATGAGTGTGTTTGGAGAGGGGTAGTTTCATGGCTAGGATTCCATTTGTTAATCGTTTACCGTCAAATCCATGAGTAGTGAGGAGCAGTTAAGACTTTCTAAACAACAGCATCACGTCTGGTTTTACCTCTTCAATCACCCTAATGCTAAGATGACCCAGATTCATGGTATATGTTCACATGAGTCCTATTGTGTATCTGTTTATCAGCCACTGGTAGCTCACTGGCATTAGTGAGACTGTCTGCCTTGTAGATGGCAGCACAGGTCACCACACTGCTGATTTTATCTCTTTTTCATACAAATAATCACCTTATTTAAAACCAAAATGCCGTAAGGGCACTCTCATCCTATTGTACTGTACACATAGGCCGCTCTTCATAGGCTTCAAGCCCTGACTAAGGAGGAGATAGGGCACAACGTCCGGTCCACCCGAACTGTGTACAGTCATTACATAGCAAGGTATAGCAGATAACAGGTCAACTCAGGTTGATAACATATCCAACACGGCTACCATCCATCTACATGTATCTATCTATCTTCTATCTATATTATAATTGACGGTGGCGCTTTAACTTCGAACACGAACTCCTCTGTGGTTTCTGATCGAAATGGCACCATTTTCACAGGAAGTGTTGAAAATGACATGGGGGTGGCCCTTAAGCGGGTGGCATTACATTTTTTTACCCTTAAGCGAATAAAATGCAGGAAGAAACTTCCAATGATTTGCAATGCCCACTAGCCTGGTTTCGCTGGCCACCGTGTAGATGGCGCTGCGTACGCAACACCATCTACACGGTGGCCGACGGAACCAGGTATAATGCATTGTCTTCAACCAGGCAGGCAGGGTGATGAGAAAATAGGAACTTCAACACATAAAACTGCTGCCATCTGCTTCCCATAGGCCTAGATAATTGTCCGAGGAGTTGGCCCCCACTAAACATTTTCCTCCCACACAGAGACGTCCAGCAAAATGCCATTCTCTGGCCACATGCATCCTGTGAATGTGCTCGCCAGGGGTACCATGCTAGTTATAATAAGATAGCATGACCTTGTAAAGTGTACTGTGTGGTATTCGTGGCAGGTGCAGGGAAACACCACGCTACTCCCCCACCAAAACACTTAATGACCGCATTAATTGCTGCCATAAATTCCTGGGTGAGTCGCTTACAAAAGCAGTTTACGTTGCCTCGGCGCCAACATAAACGCCCGCCATATTACACAGCGATGGAATCAGTTGGCAATGGCATACTGCTTTAGCGATTACAATACAACATGTTATCGTATGTTCAGTGCCAAAAATAGTGAGTTTAAGAAACCATACGTTAACGCTAACGCTAACGCTAATTACGTCAAAATGACGTCACTCCCCGAAGAAATACAACAGATTCATTCGATGTGACGTCAAAATGATTTCAATAACGTAAGCGTTAGCGTTAACGTATGGTTTCTTAAACTCACTAATGTCCGGCACGGTAGCGACGCGAATGTTTGTAAACGTGAATAAGAGTGACATCATTGTCAATGTGTATTGGTCTCATTTTGTCAGCATCCGTCCTCCTCTCTCTGCTTTATTTCGCCGGTGTAATATCTGCCAATGCCCCCCCCCCCATTTTCAGTGTTTCCTTCTGTGTATTGGCAATGTAGTGACAATAGGCAGTCAGAGAGCCTATGACTATTCAATAGGGCGCCTAGTGGTAGCATTAAGGATTTTTTTTCATGAGTCCAATTTTTTCAAGTGGACTCTTTATGCCGCAGATTGCTTGAAAATGAGGAGTCCAAATTCGATTTCCATCAGTCCAAGTAAATGGACTCTTTTGCAGGGAAGACCAGCAAATATGAAGAGTCCATCCACTTTCATGACTTTTTTGGTGAAAAAGGGGGGAGGGCACTCTGTGATACATGTATTTAAGTCTTCACAGATTCAAACAGAGGCAGCTCACATGTCCCTGGCTGCTGTGTCAAAGAGAGAGGACTGAAGTGAACATTCAGTGCAATCAAAATAGTCTAATATGAAAATTTCAATTGACATGTGAGCGCGCAGCACCTGCTGGTCGGGGGGAGACCCCCGAACCCCACCCCTTTCTGGGGGAACCCCCAGACCCCTGGCCTGATAAGAAGTCCTGGTGAAGTCATGGGGCGCAGTGCCAGTACATGCAGTAGCGCCACTGTATGACATATGTTCCACCAAAACTGTATAGTGAGACCTGGAAAGATTCTGACGTCACGCTTAGCAACGCCGCCAAAACTGTGTAGTGAGACATTTGACATGTTGACAGTGCGCGTGGTAACGCAGATACGGCGCCAGTAGGCCTAGTGATGGGCGTTTTTTCCTTATAGATCCTAAAAATTCATACGTCCATATTGGCATGGACGTTTTTCAATAGCAAGAATGAAAAAATTAGGCGTCTTACGTTGCGTCCTAAATATCTCAGGAGGACGTTTTTGCAGGAAACATTTTTTCCTCAATTTGCGTCTGAAGTTGATTTCATGCGTCCAGGGACGCATGGACGCACCTTAACGCGATCCCCGAGTGCAATGAAGAGGGACATTCACATACAGAAACATTCGCGGATCCAGGGGGCGCACCCTGCGCACGCCCCCCTTTTGCCAACAAATCTGTAAAATCGACCGTGAAATTCTGGAACTTGGTGTTGATATCAAAGTCTGTATCGCAGGGCGCCCCCTCTTTTCCCAAATCCTCGATCCGCCCCTGAGAAACGCTGATAGATGGCGTTACACCGGACCTGTCTTTTTCGTTTGACACCATAGAGTGGACTTGGCTCCGAATTCTTGGAATGGTTTTCCGGAAGTGTCGCAATTTGTTGAACTTCATGTACATAATTATCGTGTACATGTATAACGTCAATGTGATTGGCCAGTACGTATACCGTACTCACCAACCAAGTCAAATTCCGTTCCACAAAATCCTTCCCTGGCAAAGGAACGAAAGGAACGGCATCACGTACGAGGTATTACTGTTTGTGAACCAAGACAACCTCTGACTAGCCGGAGGATTAAGTGCTTGGCTATATAATGGAAAGGAAGTGGCCAACATCTTTATAACCGTTTTACGATCCTTCTAACGAAGGCGTGAGTAGATGACCAGAGAGCTCTCGGCAGCTAATCTGATTTATCCGACATCTTTACTACTTGTATCCGTAGTATATCATAGTATGAGTACTTTCTACGCGGATTAGGCAGCTTTTTGTAGCCGCCTTGGCAATTCCGTCGTTCCAGTCAGAAAGATGAACTGTCTAATGGAAGATATGTGATGCACTTCATAGGAAATCTCATTCGTCGACGAGGTTACATCCGTTCCTGACCGATGTTCAACCCTAAACCATCGAACAGACGATCCATGATTCAAGTGACAAATCATTAGCTGATCTTCTTCTTGGCCAACAGGGGAGGGGGTATTCTGTTCCTTCTTCACGCTGGTTGAAGCATGCGTCACTTACAGTTCATTCCACTTCCCAGTGGCGCGAGGTTTATCAACGATAGCTCCGCAACGGCTGTGTCAAATTTGAATAAAGCTTCTCTTTCGACATAGGTTGTCGAGTTGATCTGGCCTTGACCAATCATAATGCTTGTCTCATCAGCTGTCGTGATCAAGTACATGTTAAAACGACCTCTATCGGGTGAAAATTGGATTCTATCGGTGACTACGTTGGGCCTGTTTCTCAAGTTGGACATCGAAGTGCGGAATCTTTATTCGGAATTGTGTTTATTTATTAGTATGCAGTATTACGTTATCTGCCACTTAACCAGGGGCACTCCGACAGTAGACAAATATTGATCATGTTTCCTCTGTAATGGCCGGTAATGCTTCATCACATTGTCACTGATATGAAGCAAGGTTTTTGTTTGTTTTGTCGATATGTTTGTCTCTGGGCGGAATGACCGAAGGATTTCTTCAACACTGTCCTCTGATCGCTGGAATCTCTTTCTGAAAGCCGATTGCAGTGCGCATTTGTCGAATTTGTTGATATCGGCCAATCACCATGCTCCTCTCATTCGCTGCCCTGACGTCACGAAAAAATGAGTTCCAATGGGGCTGCAGCGGGCTTCTTTCAGTGATTCTATACGGGAAGAGTTTTCATCAGTGAATATTTGTGCCGTCGTGGCTAGCCACCCGTACACGTCCCATTTTTCTCTTTCGTCAGTCAGCCATTGGCTACTGCTCAGCAACGACGTCAGAAGTCACAAATGACGAGTGGGAAATGACGAGCTACTATGCCTAAAAGCGGCCTTACATTTACATTTACTTGGTTGGATAGTCTATGACTGCCGTACGTTACCTAGCGAGTTTTCGCAAAGTAACCCAGGATATTTATCGAAAATTGGGGGGAACCTAGAACAAATTGCAACAGAATTTCTTTATGCTTTATATGGTTTAGTATACCCCTCCAAACATCACATAAAAAGTCCCTTCAAATCCGACCCCCCGAAGTGCCCGTAATTGGTATTTATTTTAGATCCTTCATTAACTCCTATTACAATGTTTACGGACTTCTATTACAAATTCAAGTGTGCATGTACTGCTAACTTTTTCCTCGTCCGTTTTAGACCCTATAAATGTATTACCAATAGATAGAAACATGGCACCTCTGAGTCAGATAGGCTAGACTTGAACATTATGGCCCGTATGCACCAAAGTGGTTTAAAATTTGGCTTAAACCTAGATTTACTAATCATGGATTAAGCGTGGATTAAATCATCCGAACTTGAACCTGCACCAACCTAGTTAAACCACAGATTAAGTTGTCCATGGTTCATCCATGGTTGAACCAATTTCATAACATAAATGGCTATTACCAATGGATTAGGTCACAC
>NMRB01003055.1:0-41787 GCA_002633025.1 Notospermus geniculatus
ACAGATGGAAAGTGCAAAAATAGGCGGCTCTATTGGGTTAAACACTAGAGCAATGATTTGAACTATTCAGCTGAATGTATAGTAGCTGCAACTGACCAATAGGGAGCACAGACCACACCACCCGACCAATCCCGACAAAGATAACAAAGCAGCCTCAGAGAGCATCGTACACAGGACATCTTGACTCTCCACACAGCCATAATTTAATTGTAACCAAGTAACCACACAATATCCCACATTCTTGTGTATTGATTACCTTGGTAACGCACTACAAGTCGCAATCCCCGACACTAATAGCGACAAGGTGCTAGAGAGGAATTCTCATTTATAGGCAAATGTGGTAAACTCAAACAAAAAGGCAATTTCGTCCTGGCTGGCTAGATATGTAGCCTATTAAGCTAAGAAGGTAGACTCATGCATTTTACATTATCAGAGGGGCTTCCATTACTAAGGTTCGCCCAGCCTTGATTTGACAGCGCCTTATGCAGTGCCATGTACATACACCACTAGCATGTTGTTGTCGTTGTAAACAGTTTCAAGTGGTGGAGTGTTGACATGAGGTTAGACCCTTAGGTTGTCAACAAGACATTGAGGACCAAAGAATCCACATTCACCAGAACTATCAACAACATCTAACAGCAGCACCTGGGCGTAGGAAAGACTTTACTGCCGTTGGATGCCACAACCTGTTAGCGGTCCTAGAACGACAAAATCTCATATAGCAGAAGTACACGCCACAACGTCATCCATAGTGACACAAGGCTGTGGCCTACATCTACTGTGACGTCAAATTTTGTGATGTTCTAGGACCACTAACGGGCAGCTTCAAACAGCAGTACTCTCCCATTGGCAGAATACAAGTGGAGGAGGGGGAGTTGGCAACTTCGGTGGACTAGTGACCTTTTGCCTGATTGATAGGCCATTGTGGTGACCACTGGGTCCTGGTGATCTTGAAATAGGGGCATACAGGATCAATTCACATGATCTAACATGATGGCCGCCAGCTCCTTTTGGTGTCGACCGACTGCTAAGTCTCCAACATGTAGGCAAACATGCTACCTTGTATCACAGGTTAGGCCAGTGCTACGACTGGCCCACGAGCCTCTCCGAATATGAAAAAATTAAAAAACCGCTGTTCTATTGTCAGCCAAATGTCAAATTCTTTAATAATTTCTTCTGATTAGTGAACACAATGACACAAACGGCACAATTATCCTGCCTAACACTCAAATAACAAAAACATCAATAGACGATCGAGATTGATCGAGATCACCCTCAAGCAAGACATGAAAATGCTAATGTTGTATTATTAATAAATAACAAGTTAGCATTGATTTTGGAGGCAAAACAATCGCAAATTGTCTTGAAGCTCTTTTCGAATTCAGAAAGAAGAACGCAAGATCTTTCTAGAAATACAGATATTGAAATGAAGAGGAAACAGTCGGAGACAAAAACTTGGATGGTTGGTGGCAGCCATCTTGGATATTTGCCAACAAATTTCATCTCCATTCGGTACGGCCACCCTAGTGAGCCACTAGGCAGCCTTGTGGTTATCACGTCCACTCAGTAAGCAGCAGGTCCTAGATTCGAAAACAGCCTGGGCCATTTGGGATAAATCTTCCCTGGTCCCTAAGTCCACTGCATGGGCGGGACAGTAAGCCGTAGTGCCTTGCACCTCCTGCTTTTGCAAGGGCAAGTAAAAGACCATCCAAGTGATAGGAACAGGAGTAGCTTCAGATGGCCTCCTCCGTACGTACCAGGGCCAGTGATGCTTTGGCATTGCCCCTGATAGAAAAATCCAATACAAATTTCATCCTCATTTGGTACAGCCACCCTAGTGAGCTCATTTGATTGTCGAGGTTTTCAGAAGTTTCATTCAAAGGGCTGCGAAGAGCCAAGAACATTGTTCCCTTGAACCCACACCGCTACATTCGGAAAAACAAACTACGGTCTTCCGGTTTCAAGCGGTTTTCCCCACTGGGCTATGCGGCTCGCTATGTGGTCACATTCCTTATGCAGCAAATCAGACGGCATGTCCATCACATTCAATTCCCCTGAAAGAAATCCCTGACAGGTAATGCGGTCACCGCTTAGGTTACGGGAAAATTGATTTCCGACCTTATGGCTGGTTTTGTCGTATTGGCTATCACTTGACACAGCGTTGAACGTGTGGGTCGATTCATGATGCTGCAAATCTGATATGATCCATTCATAAGACACATAGCATGATGTTGTTGTCACACTCAAAAAAAGTTAAATTTTGGGTTTATAGTCGGAGATTTCATCTGACTTTACATTTTAACCCCAGTCTATCCTGAAACCTTTCAGTAGAACTCAGATGAACTGCTAATTCAGTGCTGCAATCGAGCATTTCCGACCGGTACCCATTTATACACCTGGGTGGAGGGAGGCCAGCAAGGCAAAGAGACTTGCCGAAAATCTCGCGTCACCGTGCAGTAGGATTCGAACCCGGGATCCTCTGACCGCTAGTCGGAGACTCGAACCACTACCCCAGTGTGGCTCGTTTAAGTTCAGCCCCATTCACCTTTTGTTTCTGCTCTGTCACTCTGACCTTGCATTTTCATCAACAAAGTAGGCTCATATCACGGCATCCTGGCAGTCCAAACAGAGACCTCCCTCAGTTCCATCTTCTGAAAGGATCTGCTTGTTGGGATGAGTGACCGCTCAAGATAGTGAGGACATATCGATCACAGTCATCGCATAGCTGTCAATGGCGCAGTATCCCAGCACCCTCTCAATAACACCTCATATCTTGTACCTTCACTGCTAGACCATCACACTCAATTCACACCACCAGGTGACTATTGACAGCTTGCTATTCAATAAGTCAAATACATGACATACGGCTTAGTGATTTGGTCGGAAGGTTGGATTCTGGGAGAAGGGATAGAGGCATAAGATGATTATGACATCTTGTTTCAGGGAGAGTTGATGGTCCACAAGGAGGTCCTTCATGGCATAAGGCAAGCGATCATCTTTCAGGATGAGAATGCCGGCCGATCCAAATCGACCTTCACGGTGATAACAAGGTTCGTCTTCAATGAGGTCGTGTCATATTTCAAGGAAGGCTCAAGGTTCCTCCCTTTCCCGTTGACTTTCTACCGCACGGAGTTTCATTCAAAGCATAAAGGCTCGTTTCCACATGAGCGTTTCACGCTGCGTGATGCGTCAAATCTTTCGTTATTTTCCGCCGCTGTGCTTCCAAACAATGGGCGAAGTGTCAAAGCGCGGCGTAAAACGCTCATGTGGAAACGGGCCTTAAGGTACGTGATCGTGTTTCACGGAGGATCAAATGCCTGCCTGATCCTAGTCGACTCTCACCACCACAAAGTTGACGTTCAACTTCAAGGCATATAGTCATCGGTCATGTTTGGGAGAAGGTTCACAGGGTCCTCCCCAGTCCCAAATGAAATTTCGACCTCATGACAACAAGGCTTTGGCTCTTCACGTCCGTTGCATGGGAGAGTAAGCCGTGGTGCCTTGTATCTTGTGCCTTTGCAAATGAAAGTAGAAGACCCCATCCAAGTGAGGAATATGAGTAACCTGAGATGGCCTCCTCCGAACTTAGCAGGGCAAATAATGCTATGGCTTCAGCCCTGACGGAAAAATCAAATACAAATACAAAAGACACACTTAGGGATGATTCAAGGTAAATGGCAAGCAATCATGTTCCATGGAGGATTCTCATGTTGATGTTGAAGGTCGTTGATCATGTTTCCGAGAAGGCCCTCCCGGCTGACTTTCTAATGTGATGACAAGGGATGATATTGATGGAATCATGTTTTAGGGCCCTCTCTTTGCACTTGACTTTCTACCCCAACCACAAGAGGTCGTGCCCTTCAAGGTATAAGGAAAGATCTTGGCCCGTATTTTAGAATGCTCCTCAATGTAAAGGAGTTCCTCAAGGCAGTTGTTCACCTGTTGAGAACAACTGCCTTGAGGAACTCCTTTACGTTGAGGAACATTCTAAAATACGGACCACATAATCTTCAGGAAGGATTAGAATGCCGGAATGATCCAAGTTGACCATCCACGATGACCACAAGGTTGGCATTGAGAAGGTCGGCGACCATTGTACCACAAGAATTTTCCCAGCTGTAAGGGTGCCAGTACAGCTCATTTGATCTCCCAAAGCAATCAAAACATTGCTCGGAGCAACGTGGAAACAAAAAGCGGTAACTTCCTGCAGTCGTTCATCTTGACTTAACACAAAGAGCTTAGTTGAAATTAGGAGGCGCAGATGCAGGGGAGATGGCAGTGTTGGCTGTGTAGCCCCCAACCAGAGCGGTCAAGCTTGGTTGTGCCCATGGGATTATGGTTGGGAGCATTATATTGTTGTAGTTAAGCAATTATGATGTGGAAGTATTTTGGTGGGAGAGGTTTCGTTCTGGACCTTGAACGAGGAGGTTGCATATATGGTTGTGTTACTGCTGAAAAAGAAGTTGTGAATAAATCGATGATCATGATATTCATTTTCCGTTTATGGCAGTCCTCTGTACTGACCAGCAGCTTGTCGTTACAGCTGCTAAGGGGTTACAACCATCTTGCATTAACAACCCACAACCAATCTTTTAAAGCAATCACATTGGAGCTTAGAGAGAGCTTACCTTGAAATTGAAATAGGATTACAGTTGTTGATAGCGGTTTCCCCAACTGAGTGACTTTACGTTTCACTCCATGCACCTGACAATCTGGTTTGACATGTTCATCGGGGAAAAATGTTTGTGTCGATAGAGGAAGCTGAAGAACAGTTAAGAGTCTCAAGAACTGTATTTCGCCCACATCCTACCAGGGGCCCATCACTTGGGCGGAGGGACCCTTGAGTGGACAAGCCCAAGTAACGCCAGAGCTGAAGCTGAAGGTGTTTTACTAGCCCACTAATGCACAATGTGTAAATGTCGTCTAAAGTGTACCCAGGTTACAGGGTTAGGATGGTTAGTGGTGATGGTTAGGGTCAGGACTAGGTTTAGAATTAGGGTAGGGATCAGTGACAAGGGTTGGAGTTAGGGTTAGGGGCTCAGGCTAGGAATTAGCGTGTAGGATCAGGACTGGACGACATTCACCCATTCAGCCCCACTAACCCATCCTGATATTTGGGGGTTCTCAACCCTCTTTGCCTGGGGGTCATTCCACACCAAATCACCCAATAAAAATGGAATTCTAAACCCCACCATCTCAGATTTTCATGAAATTTGGTATATATGTTGGTTTTGGCCCAAATTGCCCAAATCTCAAATTTTAGCTCGATCGGACCAACCATTTGGGAGATAGGGGGCGCTCTTTTTTGGCGATTTTCACGAAAAAGGGCATGTCTGCCGAAATTGAAATGGCCATAACTCCTGAACTAACAGTCCGATCTGGACAAACAAGGTATCATTGCGAAGGGGAGAACACCAGGACTCCAAATATGGCACTATTTTTAATATTTGGGACAGTTTTGAGGTCATGACCTTTTGACCTATATTTTGACCTTGAAATCGACACAGAGTGTCACGTGACCTTGGGAAAATAAAAGGTGGATATTGTACCCTTGTAAGTTACCTACAACATATAATAAAATTGGAAACCTATTCTTTTTTGTTTTTGAGCTATCCCAAGTTGAAACTCGTGTTTCCAGCATCTTCAATGCAGAAGTCAGTAGAATACATGTAGAATGGTATGCATAATACATAGTAGTAATAGTTGTGAACGGTATGAACATGCGTTGAGGAACATTCACTTACTATTCAGTTGTAAGTATCAAACATGAACACAAGAATTTAATTATAGCATATAAAAGATTCACAAAAACTATTTTGGAGGTGGACAACCCTGATCTTTGGGTACACAGTATCAATACACATGTAAATGTACTATTTCTATTGACTTTTGCATTGAAAGTGCTGAAAGCATTACTTTCAAATTGGAATTGCTCAAAAACAAAAAAGAATAGGTCTCCAATTTTTTTATATGTTGTAGGTAACTTACAAGGATACAATATCCACCTTTTATCTTCCCAAGGTCACGTGACACTCTGTGTCGATTTCAAGGTCAAAATATAGGTCAAAAGGTCATGACCTCAAAATTGTCCCAAATATTAAAAGTAGTAGTATATTTGGAATCCTGGTGTTCCCCCTTTGCAGTGATACCTTGTTTGTCCAGATCGGACTGTTAGTTCAGGAGTTATGGCCATTTCAATTTTGGCAGACATGCCGTTTTTCGCAAAAATCGCCAAAAAAGAGCGCCCCCTATCTCCCAAATGGTTGGTCCGATCGAGCTAAAATTAGAGATTTGGGCAATTTGGGCCAAAACCAACATATATACCAAATTTCATGAAAATCTGAAATGGTGGGGTTTAGGTCATTGGGTGATTTGGTGTGGAATGACCCCTAAATGATTGCACAAACATGAGGTGGCGTAGGGGCGCTAACATTCAAGACCGATAGCACTTATGCATTTCATGCTTGGCAGTAAATTCTCCCCCCCCCCCACGACCACCTGCTGCCATGCAGTGGGCGCATCCGAAAATTGCAACAAAATCAGGACAAGTGTGTTTGGCGGCCGCCGACCTGCCGCTTGTCAAGCAGACCTGATAACCATTACACCATTAGGACTCTACCTAAGCGTGGATCACAAAACGCAAGTTCACCTTCCCTCTAATTGATATGCATGAAAAACTGATATTCCACATTTATTTTGAACCATCAAAGGTAGGGCACAAATAATATTGGTTTTTTATCAAAATGTACCTAATTTGAAAACATTCAAGCCCGAGGCAGAAAACAGAGACGACTAGACTTAAAAGAAACATAAAGGGCACAGGATCTAAAATAGTCACAAAATGTTGTGTGTGTGTTTCCTTCCCATTAGGCTGCCCCCTGTGTTGATACAAGGTGCAAGTATATTAAAGTTTAATAGTGTTTTGAAAGTAAAAGACTCCAGATCTGAATTTGTGTTGTTGTTCATATTTACAAGCACGTTATTTTTAAACATGATCCATTAGATTGGCTCCCGAGGGCCTCACGAACGAACTTCAGCCCTGAGGGTGCAGACCACTCATATTTAAGATTAAATAAACTTGTGATACATAAACTAAAATTACCAATTGAACAAGTCCGAAAAAAAGCCTTTTGAAGCCAATTTTAACCACCTTCAAAGGGTCTTCCAATGCTGCAAACCATGGCTATGGTTACAAATGGCAACAGTGTCAGAAAAAGCCACCCACAGATCATTTTTTAAATTATGAAATTTCAAAGACAACTGAATGCAGATGAATCAGCTCTTCCAAGATTTTTTCCATATTTGTTAAACATTACGTCCTAATGTTTTAAAGAAGTCAAGTACAGTTTTAACATGCTTGTTAAGGAACTGGTTTTCCGGGTTGGTTTTGATGAATTCTTCTTTGCTTTGTAGTAAATGGCAATGTGCTGTTACAGAACCTGTAGCCATGACTACCTTTGTAAGTGTCCCATTCACAACTTCTTCATGTCGTGAATATGGCATATGGTGTGATGAGGCTGGGTCCCAGATGATCATCCACTGAGCCTCAACATGACTCAAGGCCAAGAGCCTTGGCACCTTCTATAAGTCCTTGTATTTGATTTTTCCATCAGGGCCAATAGCAAAGCATTAAGTAAGTACGGAAGAGGCCAAGGTACAACGTGCAAGACACCATACTGTCCCATGTGATAGACGTGCAGAGGCCATCTCGGGTTACTCAGGTTACTCACTTGGATGGGGCCTTTTACTTGCCCCTAGTACGAGGTACACCCTACTTGGATGAGTCTTTTACTTGCCCCTAGTACGAGGTACACCTCACTTGGATGGGGTCTTTTACTTTCCCCTAGCATGAGGCACAAAACACCATGGCTTGCTGTCCCATGTATGGGACGTGATGGGACGTGAAGAGCCTGGGATGATTAATCCAACATGGCATGCATGGCCCAGGATTCAAACCCGGGACCTGTCGCTTGATCAGTGGTAATCGCCAAGAAACCCAGCGCAGAGAAAATAGAAGCTGTACTATCAAAAAGGTTAACGTATATCAAATGTTTTACAGCAATCACAACTCCATTGTATTGTTTCAGCAAGGTGATGCCAACGGCAAGTGACATTATCCCTTGACACCAAACATACACAAAATGCAGGGTGATAACTTCCTTGGGGAGGATACGTAAGTTGGCTATTGTGTCTCCATTTCCAGTTGCTTAGGCATCTCTAGCAAGGAGATCCAACAAGAATGAAGAAATATTGGTAGTAAGAAAGGATTGGGACTACAAACACTTGAATGCGACACGCTGATGAAAGCTGTGCGATGTTTCAGTTACATGTCCCGAAAAGAAAACTTCCGATACCTCAGCCATAACAACATCAAATTGAGCCTGTAATCGCTTTCTCAGCCAGAGGCCGAATATGGTCCCTTTATGTAATATCTGTAACCATGGTAAACACGGTCATGTGGTTAACAACTTCTTACAGTACTCCTATTCAACGGAACATGCGATACTGCCCAGAGGAAAGTAACGGTGCCATTAAATGCTGAAAAATAACCAATAGGCTATCAAGGCACCCCATTTTGATTGAACAATCCGCTGTATTTTCATGCTAAATTTCTGATCTTGAGTGCACGCTTCACTGAACACACCAGTACATAACCACGGTATCAAATTCATGAGGTCATTCAGTAGCAATTAACCGTTCAATACTGCATAGATTTCTCTCGAGAGGACAAGAGAATTTCACGGTCAATTTACCGTGCTTGCGAACTCTCGGGCACCGGGACACAAAAACAACCTGCACTGCCTCCAGACCAATCGGGGAAAGCTATCCGTGTGTCGTGCGTAATGAGGCGGAAAATGAGATTAGTTGTTGAGATGGTTGGAAGATATTTACGCTCATCTCCGGGAAGGCTTTCTGACCACATAGTACTGAAAGGGACGACTTGTACAAAAGCGACTGGTGATATCAGCTGAGAGAAACAGATCGCCCTGTTTATATCATTGTCAGCAAAGGACCGACTAACATTTGATAATGTTAAGTGGGACAGGACAAAAGCAGGGTTGGACCACAGGCGCGGATCCAGGATTTTTGGCAGAGGGGGTCAGGGCTGCTGAAGGCAATGAGGTACCCGCGGAACTTACGTCATGACGCGGCGCTGCGATCGATGCTCCCGAAGTTTCTTTTTTCTAACGTTATTTCCATTTATTTCTGGAGTGAAAATAACCCATTCTGTTGGTCGCCTGGCAGTAAACTTACATCATCCTGTAGCAGATGAAAATTTCTTTAATCTCCTTGCTTTTTTCCTTAAAATGAGGAGATAGGTTGGTGATAAAAGCAACGTTTTTGTCTCATTATTCCTGTAGAAAAATGTACAGGTCACTTTTTCATGACGCAACGTCAACACCTAAAATGACGTCAATGACGTTACGACGGGTCACTCGATCGCATCGCCACCGTGTAGCAAAGTTTGTCACGCGGGTATCTCATTGTTGCAACCAAAACAAAAGGGTTGTTTTCACCCCAAAAGTCACTCCGCTCGCAGCGCCAAATCGTGACGTTAGTTCCTCCGGTTCCCCATTGGCTGCTTTTACATGAGGTGTGAGGATGGTTGGTTAAAGTTGGCTCCCAGTTTGAGCCAGTTCAAGAGATTGGTGTGAGGAGAACCCTTATCAGTGAGGGAGGATGGTTGGTTAAAGCTGGCTCCCAGTTTGAGCCAGTTCAAGAGATTGGTGTGAGAAGAACGCTTATCCAGTGAGGGCAGAGTCTTGAAGTCTACCAAAGTTGCTGCCATCTTTTGGCAATAAGGCCTAAAAAAAAAATGTCTTGTTTCGGGTCATGTCAGTTTGAAAAATTAGGGTCGGTCGGTCGGAATAAAATTTTATTTTTTACAAATTTTTTCCCAAAGTTTGCTTGAAAAACTGTGTGTAAAATAGGAAATGTCAGCTGAAATAACGAAGTGGAACTGATCTGTAACATAGGGGCCTAGGAAGAGCTGTAGATTCTGCCATGTCATGAATGTTCCTTCTTCATTTGTTGTTCTCTTGTCATTTTTTGAAAGTTTTAATTGAAAAAACAGTATTATTGTGTGATTTTTTAGTTTTATTTTTTCTAGGTTTGGAAAAAAATTTTAGGGTCGGGGCATTTTCAGGAGGGTCGGTCGGCTGACCCGAAACAAGACATTTATTTTTTTAGGCCTAAGTACGGCTGACTGCTTCTATTGGATAGAATCTTGTTGAATGTTATAAAGATTATTCGGGTGACCTGAGGCTAGTAGAACAGATCCATTTGGATGTAAACACAACAAATCCTGTTTTCTGGGGACCGACATTAATTAGCTTGAGGTAAAGAAGGCTGCGACCATCCTTTATAGATGCAACAATGGATGTTAGAAACATTATCAGTGGGTCCAACTTGCTGATATCTCATGATAGTCTCCATGACAACATTAGTTTATGTTTCGTTTGCCAACTATTACAGACTTTTGGAAAACTCAACAAAAATTCTATGCGGGATAAACGGTTAAAGGGAATAAGTCGCGCAGTCAAAAATGACACTAAGGGCCGTATGCACCAATGAAGATTATCTTGAACTCAGGATGAGCCACAACTTTTCAATGGGGACGCTAGCTCAACAGAGGGCAGCACAACGAAACCAGGTCCTAATACAATGGGCGCCTATTGTGTGGGAAATTGATCAGGACCGGGATGTCAGTTTCATTTCAATAGATTTAACCACTAGTGTCACCTATTGAAAAAGTCGGCTATCGTCCCCATTGTTCAGGTTTGCCAGGGCATGTTGTGACAAATGGAAAACTCAACAAAAATTCTGTGTGGGATAAATGGTTGAAGGGAAGTGGTGGCAGTCAGAAGTGACCCCAAGGGTTGTAGTCACCAATGAAGATTATCTTGAACTCAGGTTGAGCCACAACTTTTCAATTGTTCAGGTTTGCCAGGGCATGATGTAACAATGGAAAAGTTGTGGCTCAACCCAAGTTCAAGATAATCTTTGTTGGTGCATACGCCCCTCAGAATAATTTCGTGGGCCATGAAATTCACAATTTTAAAATGACCAATTTCATATTTTAGTGAGTTACATCCCTCGGTGAGCCTAGAATTGCAGTTGACGTGTATTCTAAATGGTATTTGAAGGCAGAAAAGCTTCAGCAGTTGTGCAAATATGCAGTTGGTAGGAAGTTAATTCCCAATGTGAGTACCATAATATATTCAAGATGGCGGCATGCGATTCTCTATTCAGACAACTTGCCTGGCGCGGCCAGTTGGCTTTAACTCAGGAACTGAAATGACAAGCCAACAAGCAGAGAAAATCTCGCTATGATTTTGTGTGAAGAGGTTAGCTATTAGACATTCAGTCTGTTTCGAGGACTTTCAACCCGAAAACAGACTCACGGAGTAATTAGTGACAGTCTTCATACTTAATTGTGTGACATGCATGAATAAATTTAACTGGTCTCAAGTGCTGTGGAAACATTCCGCCGTCATGAATATGCGGGAAGAACGCCGCTGTGGTGGAACGGGAAGTGACAAAAATGCCGTGATTGTTTCCTCGCATGTGGCAGTCAGTTGATCAATATTTCAAAATGCAATTCGAACAATTTCTATCGTTGATTAAACTCAGGTGAAGCGATGAAAAAAGGTTTTTGACTTTTGGATTTAGAGCTGTGACAAATGCGGCATTTTATCATCCGTATAGAAAATATTGGGTGAATGAGGACGGCGCTGTACTAGCACTACACGGCGTCGCTGCGAGCGTTGTGACCAAAATGTCGTTTTTCTAACGTTATTTCCATTTATTTAGAAGGCATGAAAATAACCCGTTTGTTTTGGTCACCCGACAGTAAAACTTACATTATCGTGTAGCAGATGAAATTTTCTTTTAATCTCATTACGTTTTTTTCTTAAAATAAGAGACACGATGGCGATAATAGCAACGTTTTTGTGTCATTATTTCTGTAGAAAAATGTACAGGTCATTTTCTAATGACGCAACGTCAACACCTAAAATGACGTCAATGACGTCATCCAGGTCACATCGCTCGCAGCACCGACCTGTCGGGATAAAAAAAATGTTCCATCCCCATTGATAAACAGCAGGAGGAAACCAGAGTACCCGAAGAAAAAAGTGCCAAATTCTTCAGCCATTTCCAAGATCCTGACCAAAAGGGTTAAAAGTACAGACCACTGCAAGCAGTGTGCACCACAAAATGTAAAACAAAACGAGTCGAATAATTCACAAAATATTATTGATCGTACTTGCAACGTACTCCAATTATACTTGTACTTCAGGTCCCTCCACTTAAGGAGTAACTACCTGTACCACATCACCGTAGACTGACGGATATGGTGAAGAAGTAGACTTCAATGGTCTCTGTCTACACGACCATAAAACGTATCCAAGGAAAATGTTGACGATGATCGTGTTGCTGATTTTTCGGAAGGATGTCACTTGATGTCGAGCTGTCGTTTTTTCTGCTGGATACTGACTTATGGTAGCAGTTGTTTGGTGTAGTGCAGGGTGGGGTCTCTGGGTCAGGAAGTGCCTGGTTTGATTCCTGTTGTTGGCACCAGACGGAAGAGAAGTCTTACTCAACTGCCTCAACCAGCCAAGCAGCTGGAAGGAGTCTTTGATCCTGGCTAGGAATTTGCAAAGGACATTCGTTGTTGGGGGCTATGGTGGTCAGGAGCCTCAAAAGTCTCTGCCTAGTGGTCATGCAGTCCCCGGTTCACTCCCACTGTTGGCATGAGATTCTAGAAATGCTTCTTTGCCTAACTAACCTTACTCCTACCTACCGCCTGTATGAATCGGCAGCCTGCTGGTAAGAAATGCTCAGATGGTAGCGCTGAATGAGCAGCTCATCTTGAATTCTACTGAAAGGTTTCTTGACCTACCAGGGTTTAATATACTCTACACAAGTTGATCAGATTCTGTAAACACAACTTGACTTTTAGCTTCAAATTACTGAATTATCCATATATGTGTGAAACTACAGTATATTTGCAGATTTGGAAGTACATGTAATCGGTTCTTTCATCTCAACAGTATTGGGTGCGAATGTTATAGGAATGTGCTGGAAAAATAGCTCATCATTTACGCCATCGGGTTGAATCTCTCGTCAACCTTCAGAAAATCAGGGGCAATATATTAAAACACAATAGCGTTTACTGCAGTAATGAGCCATCACGGATGTGAATAAATTAATTATTGAATCATTGGTAAAGTTCATTAGTCCTAGGATGAAGGATGATATACCCTGGATGAGCGAGGCCAACGTATCATCTGAAGGCAACATCACCATAAATAATGCACAACCTCTGAAATGAGTTTGTCTATTTTAAGGCCAGGTGACTATCTCAAGGGAAGTAAATTTCTGTTTTATTTCAATCTTATGTTACAGATATTTACCCTGCCATCCAATATGGTAAAGGCAGTATTTCTGCTTGTGACCAGGGGGAGTATGTTTGATTGACATAATAACTCCCCCGTGTGCTTCCAAGTACACTGCACTGAGTGTGGAGTATACATGTCGCTATTACTGCAATGGAACATACGCCTGAGTGGAGTGAGGCAAGGGAGGCAAAGAGGCCTGCCCAGAGTCTCACGCCGACAGCAGGATTCGAAGCTGGGACCTCTTGACTGCTAGCCAGAGACCTCGAGCCGCTAGACCATTGCACTTTAGGTAGCGTTAAGTGGATTTTCAATGCAATAACCATAAATTTGTAGAGTGAAAAGAACATCCGATGAAACTGACAATTAAATCAGTAAATTTCATTTTACGGCCTCCTGTATCTTGGATGACACTTAAGAACACATAACAACTCAATCCATATCAATTTTGACAGATTACTCTCAAAGTATGCTCCCAAATTACCTGAGAAATCATTTGTTCAGCAATAATTTTGTAATTCCTTCAGAGGTATTTTAAATCATTGGCACAATTATTATTTCGAAGGGTGTTTGATGTGTTTCAGGTTATGTTTTAAGCAGTTGGAGGCAAGTTTTGCATCCCCGCAGTTCTATTTCGTTAACCCTTTCAGTTCAGATACTAACTCAGATCAAGAGAGTGCTGTCTTTCTTCACATTATCAAGTAAAGTGTTAAATTTTTCCATCAGGGCCAGAAAGCCAAAGCATTATTGGCCCTGGTGAGTATGGAAGAGGCCATCTTAAGCTACTCGTGTTCCTCACTTGGATGGTGTCTTTTACTTGCCCTTGGAAACGTACAAGGTACAAGGCACCATGGCTTACTTCCCATGCAAGGGACTGAAGAGCCAGGGATGATTAATCCCATACGGCACGGGCTGGATTCGAACCCGGGACCTGCTGCTTGCGAAGTGAACATGATAACCACTGGGCTGTTGGGACACTACCCACTTCAATTCGCAACTTCCCTTGCCTTAGGCCTTTCATGTGGCCAGCACTAGACTTTTATGATACGATACAGCACAACTCCATCTAGTGAAAAATTCCAATCCTTTTCATCAACTCTGACGCCTCCTTTATATTCATCTAATGCTAAATGAAAATGCCCACTAGAAATTGACAACTTTTTGTCCGTGACGGAGAACAAAGCAACCGGCATGGTAGCCATGGTGTGGGTGCAGCGCTGGCCTACCGCATCCTAACACTAATGGATGGGTTTAACACCCACAGTTGCCACATCGTTGCTATGCAATCCACTTCATCCCATCCAGGGCAGGTCTATGAGAAAAACTCCCCTAAGTCTGTGTGGTTGATCAGAATCAAAGGTATCATGTTCCAATGTCAGGTTGCGGTCCAGCAATTGCAACCTTGCAACGTTCATCCCATCCAAGGCAGGTCTATCAGAAAAAACTCCTCAAAGTCGGAGTCAGCACTGTACTATCAAACATCTAGTTCCAGTGTCACGTCATAGTCGATGAACATCACCTTATCCACAGCCAGTCCCCAAAAATTCGTGAAAGGGGGGTCAGTGAGGAACATGCAAAACTATTCTTCGTGCTGGCATATCAAGCATAAGACCAGCGGCAGGTCCCAGGTTCGAATCCAGCTCTGGCCATATGGGATATCATCCCTGGCTCGCATCAGTTGCATGGGACAGTAAGATGTGGTGCCCAGGGTGTACCAGGGCCCATAATCACAAAAGACCTTATAAAGACTTAGTAGGGTTCTTATTTTTTTGTTGGAGGGAGGGTGAACTTCGACTTGCATTTTTACATGAATAAGGGCCCAAGTGCCCGTGCTTGCTCAAGAACCTTCCACTATGTTAGGCCTACACAACAATGGAACAGCCCTCTCCCCTAGGCCTAAAATGAGTCAAAGTATCATTCCATACATTAGCATTTCACATGGAAGATGACACCATCAAAAACTTTTCCGATAGTCGATATGATATGATATTGATGCACTTTCGCTCGAGGCAGTTCTGGGTAGAACCTGTCAAGAAATTAGGAGAGGCCAATTCGCTGCCGGCCACACTCAGATTATCGGGTAGCGAACCTTTTCATGTCCTTCGGGTTGATAACGCACATCCTCGAGAGATGTGTTATTCAGAAAATACAACCTACGCTGTGGATCTTCTTCTGATAAAAAATTACACGCGGCTAAGTTCTTTTGAAATGAAATGGTCCATGGACCATGTGCTCACTGGGTTGGACATAATAGTCTAATGACAGAGGGAGGTACATATCAGTTATGAGCAATCTGGGTCAAGTCATTCCCAGAAAAGACTTTGATGATTTTTGGGTTATGCCACCTGGCGGCCATATTGGATGTCCGATCGGGCCGAAACTTCACATGGACATAAAGGTCATCTGCAGGGGGCCACATAGCACATTGGAGCGCTTTGGGTTAAGGCGTTCCTGAGTTACAGCACTTTGATGATTTTCGGGTTACGCCACCTGGTGGCCATATTGGATGTCCGATCGGGCCGAAACTTCACATGGACATAAAGGTCATCTGCAGGGGGCCACATAGCACATTGGAGCGCTTTGGGTTAAGGCGTTCCTGAGTTACAGCACTTTGATGATTTTTGGGTTACGCCACCTGGTGGCCATGTTTGAAGTCAAATCAGGCCGAAATTTGACATGCATGTAAAGGTCATCTAGATGGAGGTAAATATCAAATTTGAGCACTCTGCGTCAAGCCGTTCCTGAGTAATAGCACTTACTTGATTTTCAGGTTACGCCACCTGGCGGCCATATTGGATGTCGAATCGGGCCGAAACTTGGTATTTTTTAAGGTACCCCTCCAATGCATGTTTATGCAAGATATGAAGTTGCTCGGTGAAATAATGACAAACTGTGGCAGGTTCGTCACTTTTGTCGAACTTTGACCTCTGTGACCTTGAAAAGTAGGTCAAATCAAAAACCCGTTATATATGTTATGTATCCTTATTAGCTACACCTATGATAAAAATTTGAAGATGATCTAGTCATTAGTTCAGGAGTTATTGTACTTTTTGTGTTTTTGGTTTCCGCCACCTGGTGGCCAAACTGAGAGTCGAATCGGACCGAAACTTGGTGTCGTGGGTCATCTGACCTAGGGGTATATATGTACCAAGTTTCAGATCAATAGCTCCAGCGGTTACGAAACGTGCCCTGCTAACGGACAACGACGGACGACGACGACGGACGACGACGACGACGACGACGACGGACGACGACGGACGACGGACGCTGCACCATCGTAATAGCTCACCCCAGTGAGCTAAAAATGATGACAAAGAGCCAGGGTTATTTATTTGTGTTGTAGAGACCTTGGCGTATTTGATCCCAGGATAGGCGATGATGTCACCATTACCTTGATGAGGGAACAGTGTATGTTACGATATCTGAGTGTGCGTAATTGTAGGCAAGCAGGTTGAAACAGTTGAATTGGATAACATGTCATACAAAGCCACACATTGAGACCTAAAGCCAGCAGCACACTAGGCAATATCTTAGTATATTCGGTCCATTCGCCAACAACGTAGTTAGTCCGTGGGGTTGGAGAGTGGTGCGCAAGGCGATGGTGGCGCTGGTTGTCGAGAAGTGGCAATACCCCGGCTCCCTTAAAGGAGTAGCACACCAGGCGATATCGCAAGCGAAGTACATTTTGTAATGGTTTTTGTGTAGTTCACCTTGCTGCCACTAGATGGCTCCCTCCACGTCAGCAGTCAAAATATAGCTGAGAGATCGTGTACCGTGCTCCTTTAAATGTCTGTATCATCTTTAAGTGGAGCCAGTTCAAAACAGAACAAAAAATATACATGTAACTTAACTATTGATATAACATAAGTATTTGACATTTTGACAAGGAGCAAAATTTCACAAATATTCCACTAGAATTAAAAACCTCGCATATCAACATCTCATCGGATCAATTATTGATATGAAACATAATATCTTTCCCGTGTCATAATATGCATCATTACAAAATACCAGTTCTGACAAATGATCAGTCAGTTTTAGTGATTTTTAATTTTTTTCCCAAAGTATCAACTCTTGATGGTAAATCGATATAAGTGTATCGGCACATTGAAAACAGAAAACACATCACAAATAACCCCCTCAAATCAGAATATTCAGAGACAAAACGAACATTTAAAAAACTGTTTAAATATCATGTAAAATGTACGAGAATTGAATGTCAGCATAAACAAATTTTCAGAATTCATTTTTTTGATAAACATGCCAATCATGATGATTCAAAAACACTTCGGGTTTCAGAATGCCACCTATTGTCACATAGGCTTTGTACTACATTGTATTTGATTTTTCCATCAGGGCTGAAGCCAAAGCATTATTGGCCCTGGTGAGTACGGAAGAGGCCATCTCAAGCTACTCATGTTCCTCACTTGGATGGAGTCTTTTACCTTGGCCTTAGGAAGACACTAGAAGATACAAGGCCTCCTGGCTTATATCCCATGGGCCATGTAGATTCAAACCAAGGAGAGCTGCTTGCTAAGTGGGCGTGATAACTATAGGCTATCAATCTGTAGCATAGGACAGAGTAAGCTGTGGTGCCTGGTGCCTTTGTGAGGGCAAGTAAAAGACCCCATCCAAGTGACGAACACGAGCAGCTCAAGATGGCCTCTTCGGTACTTACCAGGGCATATAATGCTTTGGCTTCGGCCCTGATGGAAAAATCTAACACAAATGCTATCAAGACTCCTCAAAGTGTCACAAAACAAGACATTGAGATAGTATTCCAGTGGCACCGAGTCATTGCAATAACTAGCAAACATTTAAACATGAACTGTACACTTAATCTCATGAACTATCTTAATATAAATAGCCAACGAAGGCCACTGAATGGAACTCGCCCGAGGGAGTGAGCCGATTGTGAATATTCCTATTACTTGCCATATAATTAATGGCTATACGAAGCAGGAAAGAGCAACGCTGAGATTCGCGCTGACGATAAGATGTAGGACGGAGGCCCACGAGACCGCCAACCCAAGATCTGCAATGAAAACTCCCCGCCAAATCTATCAACTGGCGAGATATCTTGTGTTTTGTTAAGCGAGTCTTGCTCGTCGCGATACGACTACCAATGCCTTTGGTTATTTACACAAGGAGGTTTCTCTGATTCTTAGCCGTCTATCTTAATTCCGCATTCAACATTGTCAACAGCGGTTATCAACCGGATGATATCCCCCTCAACGTAGCTCCAGAGATAAAGAAGGACAGCTTCTGAAGCTAAAAGCAAAGAACGTCAGTAGATTTATTTCCCCACAAACGGCTGGCGTCCACCCGTGCAGGATCTGAGGGGATGGGGGTGTACACCTCCATGATGTCCCCTCAACATAGCTCGCAGAGATAAAGAAGGGGTGGATGGACCACCTTTTCAGCGCTGCTGGACCAGCCCTGTACAGAGTCACATTTTTCACATGCTTTTCCCCAAATTCAGGTCCAGGGAACTATCGTTCGAATATATGAACTCGCATGCAAGTCTTTATTGGGCAGATTCAGAAAACTTGATGAAGACTTTGATCATGAGCGGTGGGCAATATTATGAATAATTAACCCATAACAAGAGCACTCATCTTTAATCAAAACCTCCGCTTTCAGAAAGCCCTGATCTATCAAATGAATGGCCCCGACCAGGAAGCGTATCAGCTATCTCAGGTGACAGGTACACACGTTTCCGCCACACCGTTTTGACAGAGTGGGTACATTTTGATCAAGGAGGGACTCCTGGTCAATTAAGCTTTTGATGTAAGATGGTCCATGTTTGACCCGCACACTTACTCGGAGTAACATCATTACAACCTGACTCATAATTGCCAATACCACTTCCCTCGGTCGCTTGTGATGTCATGATATCGTTTCTATCAACTCGCCTCGCGATGAGGTGATAGCATTTCAAGATGGTTGCATATCGACAGACCTGATGGCAAGTTTTAATTAACGACCATCTCATCAGTGCCATGATATTGCATTATTGAATCCACAGCAGCAATGACATGTCTGCGAGCAAAGATTGCAGCGGGTGATCGTGTTTGAACGATGGCGAAGCACACTGCGCTGTTTTCTCGCACAGCGGTTCTCCGTGTTGGTACAACCCTCAGTCGCAACTCTGGCTTTACATCAATTTGCAATGGCTGTGCTGTGCTGTTTTCATGCACAGTGGTTGTCTGTATTGGTACAACCCTCCAGTCTTACTGTGGTTTCACATCAATTGCCATGGCTGTGCCAACCATCAACCAAGTTCATTTCATGCTGGTCGGTTTCACACAACCCAAGGTAGTTCTCTCAGGTTTTGCACAGTGGTTCTCTGTGGTCGTTGTCGTGAATACATCAGCAGCCAAGTTCATCAACCTCACCCACCGTTCAGAACAATTCGCTGTAACTACGTCAGCCACATGGAGCCAAGGTTATCTCCTGTGGGTTGTTTTCACGCACGTATGGTCTCAACCACTCACAGCCTGTGACTGCGCCGGCCATCTCATGTGGTTTCTTTTCACGCACAGTTCTCAAGGTCTCAACCTCTCCCAGCTTTCAGAGCAATCTGCTGTAACAGCACCAGCCGAGAAGCCAAGTTCATGTCATGTGGGTGCATGGCAGTGTCAGCCAAGTTCATCTCATGCGGGTTGTTTCACACACAGTTCTCTGTATAATGGTACGATCCTAGGGTCTCAACCTCTCCCAGCTTTCAGAACAATTTGCTGTAACTGCGCCAGCCAAGGAGCCAAGTTCATCTCATGCTGGTTGTTTTCACGCACAGTGTTTCCCTTGGTACGACCCTACGGTCTCAACCTCTCCCAGCTTTCAGAACAATTTGCTGTAACTGCGTCAGGCACTCTTTCCGATCTCATATTCATGGATTCGTATGTACGCTGCCAGCGTCAGTCAATCCCGATAGAGGTATATCATCATATCAATATTCTTCAGCATGCAAATCATTCTGACTTTCTTCAATCAGTTGACGGTTGGCGACTACAGACATTTCCAACAAAGATGGTGTACTAACAGTTCTCACCATATGATGTAAGAAGCTTGATACCATTCAATGGTTGCTGGCATACTTGTCTTAGCTGGTCAAGCGGGCCATCGGCACAAAAGCTTTTGGTAGTGTATTATCATGCCTGGACAATGAATGGCCACGAAATTATGTGGGAGAACGTGTAGGGCACCATCTTTGTCGGAAATGTAGTTCCAATGAACACTGAATTCAAACCAGTTCTCAGTTTTCACGATCAGCACCATTACTACAAAGTTAATGAAAAATAATTCATTCCAAATGGCTTCGGAGTTGAAAATGCCACTTGATAGCAACTTCCCCTCTCATTCCCGGTTCTGTAAATCAAAATATCTCCCTCGAGATTCAGCAAAATCAGCCACAACATTCCATCAAGGAAGTGCTCTTCAAGATTCCACTCTTATTACCTTAACAGGATCCGAAGGATAAATTTCTATCAAGCAGCAGGTGTTGGGAATCTCTTTGAAGTGTTCTTTTCAATTTATAGATTTAACTGGTTCTAGTTTCTAAGGCGTGTCGTTTTCTTTGTGCTGGGAATAGAGAGAATCATAATTAGGACCAAACATGTCCACGAATGAAGCAACTAATAGAATTGAGACACGTCGTTTTGAAATTGGCAGACGCCTAATTCATTTGATGTGGAAGTGGCAGAGGGATAGCAATGAAATGTTGTATTGGCCGTTTTCACAGTATCTCATGCGAGTTCAAACATGTGAGTGACAGTGTCCATTAATTCAATGTTTCTAAGAGCATATACTTTCCAAAATGTTATAAATTAAGCGTTACCCTTTCATCTGCAAGGTTTGACCACAGGGGTTCCCCCTTTTTGGAAGTATGATGGTGTGACCGGTTTTCGTGGTACTAGGCCATCTAGGCCTAAGACTTTACCACCCGATTGTGGCATTACTCGCTTTGCGTTCGTAATTATTTTGTTTTGTATCGAAAATAGAGGTATTAATTTACCGTGAAATGTTTATGTCTCGCGGGCGCGCGCGTGAATAAACGTGAATAAACGGGAAAAACGGGAGTACCACGAAAACTGTTCTACCCCGAAAACTGGTCACTCCATCATACTGGATCTAGTCTTGTCGTAATCTTTTTATATTGCCATATACCGGTATAAAATTTGTATGTTTCCATCAGGGCTGAAGCCGAAGTATTATTGGCCCTGGTAAGTAAGGAAGGGGTCATCTCAATCTACTCATGTTCCTCACTTGGATGGGGTCTTTTACTTGCCCTTGCAAAGGCACAAGGTACAAGGCACCATGGCTTACTGTCCCATGTGACGGATGCAAAGCGCCTGGGATGAATCCTGTATGGCTTGGCCTGGATTTGAAGCCAGGACCTGCTGCTTGCTCAGCGGACATGATAATCACACTCGCCTGTCTGGGCTCTTTATATTGAGAGGTTGAAAGTTTGACTGCAGTACACCTTCTTCGGCTGTCAGAGTGCTGCAATGGAACTAGCCGTGCCTCTTACATACGGGGTTCCAGCTTTACTTTCCGGTTCGACCCAATCTTCATGTGACGAACGGGGTGACTCTCTTTGCCAACGCAGTTTCTCCAGGCTTCCCGCTTGCCTCCTGCTACATTTGCCAATGTTGTCTATCTAGAGATAATATTTGGCACTCAATACTCTATTCAAACCACTCCACTACTCGATTCCCTCCCAAATATTCCACTCCTTACGCAACGTCCGTAATCCAATGATGCTAATTATAGGAAATAGCAGACGACCACTCCACATCGTAACGACCTCACTTGTTTCTCAAATGAACTATTCATGAAAATATTGATTTTCAAAATCTCGTCAGGAGCAAAATCATTTGATTATTTTGTTACTTTACTAGATTTAATGGTGCGTTTCCACAGACTGCATATAAAAAGAAATTGCCTCGCTTAAATATGTAGATTAACTGTTCCCGTTTTACAGACCTCTCAGCTTCTGACTTATTCAAATGAGATTTCACGCATGTACATTCATTTATTTGGAGTGGTACTGGTAGTATTCCAATTTGTACTGGTTTGAAAAAACAAAATTGGATATGTCTGATTTGATGTGAATGTGGTTACAAGAGGACTTTTCTGAAATGTTTGCATGGCAGTGCAGTATACAGAATGATGCACATGGACATGTCTTTCAAAAGCCATCCTGCTTTTACTCAAAAGTCAAATACCCGTATCTCAAAAAGCAAATATTTCAAGTCGTAATAGATTTGAGCAGGATTGGAGACACTGACAGTCGCAATTTCCACAAGTTGAGCAATTGGTACTTTCTCCTTGTATTTTCCATCAGGGCCAAAGCCGATAGCAATTGCCCCTGGCCAAGTATGGAAGAGGTCACCTCAAGCAACTTGGGTTCGTTACTTGGATGGAATCTTTTACTTGTCATTGCAAACGTACAAGGCACCACAACTAACTCTCCCAAGCGAAGGACGTGAACAGCCAGGGATGACATCCCACATGGCTCAGGCTGGATTCGAATCCAGACCCTGCCGCTCACTTGGGGGACGTGATAACCACTCAGCTCTCAGGGTCTTCCTCCTTCATTTGCAATGTAGGCCCTTTGGGTTCACCAAGACAAGTTAGCACCAAGAAATTTGTACCATTGGTGCTGTTTCGAATTTGCGCTATAAGCCGTTAACTTGATCTAGGGTCTCTGTCCCTCAGTTAAGCCCTTCACGTTTAACACCAAGATATGTTTATGCTAAGAAACTGGCATGACTTTCAACCAAGCCCAGCACATCACGTACATCTTTTGCCAATATTTAGAAATACCATCAGCGTCGGCCAAAATAATGCGACTGGCATGCCAATTGATTGCACACGCAGCAAAGGACTCGAAAATAACCACATCAAAACCTATACGTCAAGAACACATGGATTGTTCTTCTCCGAACAGTATTCTCAATATCCAATTTATGCTACACGCCACAAGTTTGGGGTTTTTATGCAGAACGAGAGAGTCAAGCGCTCTCAGACAATACTCTCAGATAAGATGAATTTCAGCGTGTTCTGCTGGACGAGTGCTGTATTGGAATGCCAGAGAGGCTACGCTAGCGCTGTCACAGTTCCTCTTGACTACCTAGCTTGAATCAGATGCTAATGGACAGGTTCATGCATATTGCTCTCGTGATCATGGTACTGTAAGTATCTGAAGAACGGGAGGTCGGAATTTGACGATGACAGGCTATCAGAGTGGTATAGTAGAAAACATCAGCAACTCCCACCTTTGATGTCATCAGTTCAATTCGTGTTAATCCTTATTGGCCCTGGTAAGTAGGCAAGAGGCCATCTCAAGCTACTCATGTTCCTCACTTGAATGGAGTCTTTTACTTGCTCTTGTAAAGGCACAAGGTACAAAGCACCACGGCTTACTGTCCCATGCAACGGACTGAAGAGCCAGGGATGATTAATCCCATATGGCCCAGGATCCGAACCCAGGATCTGCCGCTTGCTAAGCGGACATGATACCACTAGGCTATCAAGGCTCTCGTGGCTTCTCCCACCAGTCTGACTGCAGTATTCACTTGTCTTCGTTGTTGCTAAAAGATTACATACTTATAGGGTTAAACGGTTGAACAAGAATCACGAAAACCTTCTAAACCCGTGCATAATTGCTCTTCTTGTCCTCCAACCAAGACATATCCTCACGTGTCTTTCGATCCTACAGAGTCCACTTTGTTACAATCACGAGCAAATGTACGGAATGCTCTCCGACGCTTTGTACGATGATGCACCGCAACAATGACAAAAAGATGATGGCGTAACCGTTTGTCGCTAAGCAACCCTCCCAACCTGAGTAATTTCCTGCAGAATAGAACAATGTCTTTGGTTTATTTGATATGAAATGACACTAGTGTGTCGGAAGAGTTTCTAGGGATCAAGCGCGTAATGCAGCCGATATCTTCAAAAGAAGCGCATAATGGCGAGTTGATGTAATATTACGTGAGGATGTTTTCGCGGTATTCTTCCATATGTCAATTGTAGCAGCTGAGTTTTTGTGGTCGCCCAGGGGTTCGGTGCGTACTGATATTGCCATCTGAGAACTTGGTAAAATGTCCCCGGGGACTTATGCACCGAATGTCGGGAAAAATCTCTCGGTTATATTTCATCTTTACGATCCTCGCTGAGATTGTTGACTGTAACGAGACAGCTCGGGTTTCAAAGGTGAATTTCAAAGGCAGGGAAAATGAAAATGGATAAAATATCCTCCAGATATACTCCAGAATCGCTCCCACAAAAAAAGATTTGCCGTCGAAGTATTTTGAAGGTTGTGGCCTATTCACACGAGAATTTGCAAGATAAACTTCCTCATGCAATAAATCTGCAATCTTTTTCATGATATGTTGAAATGTATTTTGAAAGCGAACCTTGTACCATATGATGTCTAACTCTGTTGTGAATGTCAAAATTTACAGTCAGGCCCAGGGCCAAACTAAATGTGCTCCTCCACAACTGTAGGAGGTTTTTAATGGGCAATTCACCGATGCTGGTAGGGCATACGCTATGACCAATCGTACAGATACAGACTGAGATGCCCATACAGGGTTTCTGCCAGAAATTACCAGCTCGCATGGTGCCACAGGCGCCCTCCAGTAGCGCTCTTGGGGACCTCCGTCAGAAATTCCTGTCATTTGGAAGAAGTCTGCATTGCTAAGCAGACAAATGGGGGTACATACCCCCTTTACCCCCTTCTTCAAGCCATGGGGGATTTGTGATACCCCCTGTACCTCTCTTGGCAGACCCTGCCAAAGACAGTCAACTTGTGTGAGAAAACTATGTGGGTTGGGGTAATTTAGTACTGCAGATGCACAGAACCCAGTTCCTGAAACAGCGTTAAATTTAACATGGCGTTAGGGATAACGCCACGTTAGCCAGCGATAGCTAACGTGGCGCTAGATAGTGGTTCCAGAGATGGCGTTAGCACCAGCGATAACTAACGCTGCCTAACGCCAGCTAACGCCATGTTTAACGCTAGTTGCTAGGGATATGTTTTCTTGACACTGTAAATTCAAGATGGCAGCCACTGGAGCAACCATGTCAAGCCTGTCAAGAAAAACAGGGAGAAACCACCAAATTCAAGTTTTCCTGAGTCAGTTTCTTGAGTGCAGCATGCAGCAGAGGATTTTCTGACAGTGAGGGGCAACAACCTTGCAAACTTTGTAAATAATGTCTCAATTTTAATGAGATCATAATTTCAAATATCAATTTGGAAAAAACTGTTAAACCAGTCACAGAAAATCATATCTGGCCAGGTAGGCGGTACTTTGCCAGTCCACTCCACACCCACGCACCGACGCAACAAGTCACGCCGGGGGACACGTAGGCAGATTTATGATTATGAGAAATAACTGATAACATCTCATCTATATCAAAACAGAAAATTATTTTTTCAGACAATTTCCCCCCACCCGCCTGCAGGCATTCTGTTACGTATACACGCCGATACAAAGGTGACTGTATCTGTTTTTGAAGTGCCAACAATGCTGAAAGACTTATTTTTTATGCCGAAGGATATTATAACAGAATTGTTCATGTGAAGAATTCCGCAAGGATCTGCCATTTTCACTGAAAAGTATCGGAAAGTGACTTATAGGTGAGTTATTCTGCTTTTTCTTCAAGTGACATCATATTCCAGGATTTTTGGATTCAGTACTCTGAGTAAAGGGCTGTTTCCACTAGAGCAACTTTGCGTTTTGCGTGCGTTTTTCACAGGGGTTTGGATAATCCTTCGATGGTTTAACAATACTGTATACATAACCTGTTAATTGTCCCAATGCCTGTGAACCGCTGCGGAAACCGCTGTAGTGGAAACAGGCCTTTAGGCTGGCTTTCCATTCACGCGATTTTCGAGTGCCAAACGCCGCCGCAAAAGTGCGCCGTGACCAACGCCGTGGAAACAAACAATGCTTTCGAGCGTCTGCTGCACGAAAATCGCGTGAATGGAAAGCCAGCCTACAGCATTCATCTCTTTGGACTGGCAAGTCATTTTCTAAAATGTAAGACTTCGTCAGTAGGTGGCAGCACTGCACTTGCAGTTCTTTACAACACTGTTCCTTTCAAAAAGAAACTGACATGGACCTGAAAGGTTGATAAGTCTTCTACAAGTCATGTGCCCAGTGTTTCCGCCAGAGGGTGCTAAGGGTACTACGCTAGTACCCTCAAAGGAACAGAAAAGGGCCATTTTCTTTAATTTCATTTTGCTGATTTTGAAGAAATTATTACCCTCAAAAAAATTTCTGGCAGAAACCCTGGAGCCATGAGCTCCATCCTCGGTCTGCTAGAACTTTGCTGCCATCATTTGGCAATAGGTGCGACTGACTCTTATTGAAGAACCCACCCAATACTTCCGATGTAGTTTTCTCAGATGTCAAGTCAGAACTCATTGTTGGTGCATTAGCCAGATGATTCTCTCAGCTGGCTCTGACATCACTGGAACAATGACTTCACATTCGGAGTTTTTTTATGAATCCCTCACTGAATACCTAAGTTACTTACTACCATCTCCAGTAACAACAACATCATCCCTAAGCTTCTGGATTCTAAATACGTATGACATTATAAAGAATCATATTCATACATAGCAGGAACAAAAGACGTAATATCACAATTGCGGAAATTCTCTTGGGGTCTGTTTTTTTCCACAGAACGGCACTACGAGTGAAGTAAACGTGAATATATGAAAACTGACACCTTCAGCATTTCCGTATCTATGAAGTGTGAATAATGTTATCAAAAGTTGCCTTCTTGTTTTTAACCAAGAGATGAATGAGAACATGAGGAAATCCTTTCTTGACAAAAGATCAAAATTATGGATCGTCAAAAAAATATGTTTTCTCTTTCAAACGTATAGAGAATACTCAGAGCTTGTAAAGAAATGTTGGTTCATACTTTTGTTTCCACCATCACACAGCTGCAGGCGGCCTGAGGTTCAGTCAGTTACTATTGATTGTTTCCATAACGCAGGTCCGGAGCCCCCTGCTCGCGCAGCAGGCCACAGATTTTTTACCCGTATCACTTCAAGCAAGCACAAATAACAGGGAGAGGGGCAAGTAGGTGAAGGGTCTAGCAGGTTCTCGAAACTTCGGACCCCTGATCTGATACAGTTGTAGTACCCGCTATACTTCTGTTATTAGTAAGCTCATCAGGTATCCGTTGTTGGGTGTGGCGGACGCGACCAGGTTCGCCCAGTCAAGACATGGTCAAGGCTGAAATGCTGGGAAATGGCGTCTTCGGTGTGCAGATTTTAAAAAATTTCCTGCACGCGGGGGACACCCCCTCGCGCTCCCTCACCGGCTCCATCATCATCGACCCCTGAGAGACCCCGGACCCCCCTCTGGTCAAAATCCTGGACACAAGCCTGTGATGCAACATCATTCTGTTGAGTTGCGCAGTTTGTCCCCGGCTTTGCATCATCATAGGATGACATCTTGACTAATCAAGGCCTCCGGTCACTCCGCCCTTCGAACTACGCTCCCTTCACCCTTGACGACCACCGTTTGTCATCCTGCTCGCAGACAGGTCGTTCCATGGACCGCACCCCCCCCCCCCNATGCATTAACGTATTAGATTATTCTTCATTTTGAGATTTTCATCGATCCAAACCTCACAATGTTCCTTTCTTCGTCATAAACCGCGCTTTCAGTAAAGTTTGGCTGCTTCAGCCACCACGCTCATGGGCGGCAAATGCGAGCAATAAATGCTACGGTGGTCGGCAAGGGTGGATGGAGCGATAGTAGGAGTGACAGGAAGCCTTGGTTGGGCAAGATGTAGGATGACTGCAGGATGCAAACCAAGTTCAAACAAACCATTTCAATGAGTACCAAGAAATATGTACCAACAATTAATTACTCCAAAATCAGCTTCACACAATGTGCTTGTCAATTACACAATACATCAACTAAATTATGCAGAATACACAATTCTAGAGTCGTTTCGAATTTCTCGTACCACTTTATTTATTCTTGCCAACGTAGCGGCATCATTTCCGGCTTCCTTTGCGTTGTCAAATAACTTCAGTCAACAAGCGGTGCTGCTAGCGTTTGTTCTGATGGCATTACCCACGCATTAGCTCCTCGGTGAGTCGCGTAGGCAAATGTTATCAGCACGACTTTCAAGAGGGGATCACACAACGTTTATGCACACTAGAAGAGAGTTGTTGAAATCATTATTGTAGTAATCAGTCTATTCAACGACTCTCAAAGATAATGAACATGAACCAATGTAATGATTCTAATACACTTGGGACTGCGTCAATTTTCAAATGAAAAAGTCGAAGTCGTCAGGCTGGTGTAGTGGAAACATCCAAACCTGATGCCAATGAGGTCACAGATTCGTTTGTATTTCTATTAGATTTTTCCATTAGGCACGACCGTTCCAAGTAATGCATTTCATGGTAATCATACGAACTGGGTCAATTTGATACGCCATCTGACGGTGCTACGAACGACGCAACGTGATTTGCCTGTTGACACTGATCACGCATCTGCTCACGTGAAAGCAGGCAGCCGACCAATCAACGGGCCGTGATGAGTTGCTGACCTGAATGCATCGATTACTTATGTATTTATGCAAAGACCCAGCCAACCAGGGCTTGAGATCATTTATTATGATCCCGCCTACCGGTCTACGAAGAGAATTTTACCTGAATGGCGGTAGTTTTAGCGCCGCCGGGTCGGAAAGTGAGGGTGTTCATTTCCCGCCAAAATAGCAGGCCCGTGGCGACCAAAATACTTCTTAATAACCACACCACGTATGTTTATGAAGAAAATTGTATCGTAGACTGGTAGTTTAAAGTGATATCAATCACTATCATGTAATCCATACTTCGAAAAACATAAGTGAAGTGTCGAAAACTTTGCATGCAAGTTGAAAACTGCAGTGTTTGCATAAATTAGGACAAGCCAATATGGCGGCGCATAAAATGCGGAACGGTTCGTGGTGCTGGATCGATGACAAAATCCTCTCAAATTCACCTTCTACGTTGTCGTTTATGAGGTTAATGATTAAAATGGTGCTTGGAACAATGCCAAATGGTAGCAAATGTATTATATTGTGCTTCGTTTTATCTAATATCGTTCAGTTTTATGCTGGGCCCGTCTTCAAACATTGCGATCAGTGTTTTCTCACAGCCGCGAGTCCGTGACCTAGATCACGTAGATATGCAAATGAGTTGTTGTGATCATGAACATGATGAATGTATCAACAGTGTACGAAGACGTCGTGGAACGGTCGTGTAGGGCCGAAACCAAAGCGCTGTTGCTTCTTTGTCCAACATGAGTATTGTATTGTATTTGTATTTGATTTTTCCATCAGGGCAGAAGCCAAAGCATTATTGGCCCTGGTAAGTATGGAAGAGGTCATCTCAAGCTACTCATGTTCCTCACTTGGATGGGGTCTTTTACTTGCCCTTGCAAAGGTACAAGGTACAAGGCACCATGGCTTACTGTCCCATGTGATGGACATGAGATGATTTACCCATATGGCCCAGGCTGGATTTGAACCTGCAGATATGTTGCCGGTCATTACATGTGGTAGAGAGGGCGATTTCTCTTATAGGTTTTACTGGGGAAAGTCGCCCTCTCTCACATTAAGAATGGGTGCCATGGGGGTTGAACCTGGAATCTCAGTGGTGACAGGAACTAATGATTTCACTATGCCACTCTGGCAACATGGCGTACACAAAATACACTGTAGCATTGGTATTGGTATAAAGTTTAGGCGATTAGGGTCAGTGTCAGTGTCCAACGGTGAGGTCAAATGTATTGCAAATATTATTACCTGCAGGTCAATCCGGAACCTGCATTTTATACCAACTTATAACATTGTACTCCCGACAATGGTTAAAGGCAATATCATCACTTAGCATCAGTGGAAGGTTGGTAATAATCGTTTTTGTATCGGTAGATTAACCGAAATGCATTTGGTGCAGAAAAGGGATCCTAACTGGCCTAAGGGCCAAAAGTCAGGTCGTATACGACCTCGTAGACCATTAATTTACTGACGATGCAACAGAAAAGATGCAGCCTGATATGAATTCAATACATGAATTGGTTTATCATATGGAATACTATTAGAAAACTCTCAGAAATAAACCATTAAGCCATACAATAAATCCCAAACAGAGACCGCTGATAAGCGTAATACATGCATTATCTGAAGTAGAAGAGAGAATCCATTAAATGAATCTCCGTGATATACAAGCCATTAAAATTTCACAACATGAGATGTTTGGGAAATGTTAGTCAAGATCTTATCGGAAATGTGTTATTCAACCTTTGTGTAATAGAGAGTATTATTCCACGCGTACAAGCTGTTGTAGCACTATTACGTTTCATGTGATGATGCATTGTCAATTGTTAATGCCGGGGACGCTACGTCTAAATGCATAAACGTGCGGCGGTCTAGGAAAACCCGGCGGATGTCGCATTTGAGGAAAGTGTTAATGGCCTTTGTGAACCCGCACATTTCAATAGCTGACATGTACTGTGTAACAGGTAAACAGTAGCTAGGCCTAGTAGATCAATGCACAGGCAATCTGACAGCCCTTGTTGATCATTCAGCGACATCCGCCGGGTTTTCCTAGACCACCACACAAATGCGAGAGAGGAGCGACAAACAGGCCAACATTGTATGCCCCTACAGCCTCCTAAATAAAAGGGAGCGGCTGGTGTAAGGTTTTGCAGTGTTGCCCATCTATGAGTGTTCCCTACCTATTGTCTGATGGAATAAGATGCGACTTCACAATAGCGCACATACAGAGAAACATGTCGATGATCTACCTGTCTGTTTATCGACATTAAGAAACAGTGGGGGCATGGTTAATTAAAGTAAGAGCCATTCTCTATACATTGCAGCATACTTGGTGTACACACCAGTGCTTACTTCTTCAATCAACCGTCTTCCCACACAAGAAATGTAACTAAATGACATGAAAGGAGGCAGATGGATTATCAAAATACCGGCAGCGTCAAGCCATGCAAACAACGGCTCAGAAAGGGATTACTGCCGGTCGTGGGGAGATTACAGAGGATAAAATATCGTCCGTCTAAAGAGAATGCTCCGTCAGCGGGATTTCATTTCAATCTGGACTTGATTAATACGGAAACGTGGATTCATTATCTTCAATTTCAGAAGACAGTTTCGGTCATGTTGCTCATGTTAATCCTGGTTTGATTCAACTGTGATGAAACGAAACCATGTTCTTGCTTAGCCGTCTGGGTGGGCTTGTCTCTTTACCTTAGAGAATCCTGATAGCTGAGTGGTTATCACGTCCACTAAGCAAGCAGGTACCGGGTTCGAATCCCTGGCCAAACAGGATATCATCCTTGGCTCCTCGCATCCGTCGCATGGGAGAGTAAGCCGTGGCGTACCTTGTGCCTTTGCAATGGCAAGTAAAAGACCCCATCCAAGCGAGGAACATGAGTAGTTTGAGATGCCCTCTTCCAGGGCCAATAACACTTCGCCTTTGGTCCTGACGGAAAAATCTAATACAACAATAACAACTAGCCTATCCACCGGGGCAGGTCTCTTTTTCTCAGGTGGCAGAGCAGGTGGACAAGGAAGGCCTAGGTTCAAAACGTGGTGTGGCTCTTCCCTTCCTCACATAACAAACGCTTGATTCACGAAATACTGAATCAAGAGCCAAGTGCCGGAAGGCCTCCATAGACTCGTATAGAGCTTGTGCAGATGACGTCATCACGGAAAAAGACGCCATCTTGACGGTCAAATTTGACGTCGTACGACGTCGGCGACCCACGTGGTGCGCTTTGTCGTCAATGCTTCAACCATGACGCGACCTACACGTGGCGCACTTTGTCGGGGACGTCAGCATGGGGCGCTGCAGGTCAAAAGTGACGTCATAATGAGCCGCTGCACAAGCTCTATATGTCATGCTGCATTTGGCAATAAATCCTGCTATTTTCCCGCACGCTGCCTCCATACAACGTGGGGGCACACCAGATGTCTTACTGCAATCCTTACAAGTGGCGGAGGCCATAACTCGCTCTGATCAGTCATGCACACAACACAGGAATACGCCTCCCCTCCCCAATCAATTTCTCCCTGTAAAGCCACTGTAAACGACACCAACTTATCTGCAACATTTTTTATCTAACTCAATAACAGACAAACGACACAAGTCAATAGCCAATAGACAAATGTTCTTAACTGACAACATTGATCTCCTTTTCTGTTTAACACCGTTTTTTTCACAACGTTTTACGATTAAGAAAACAATAATCGTCATCCCGTAGATCATTTTCTGATCGATATCATCTCGTGAAATGACTGTAGCAAAAGATATCTGCCTAAAGGAGAAGTATCGATCTTGAATCCTGCTGAGAAAGCAATATCTCACAACAAGAACCTCTTCTCATCATTTAATCGATTACTTGTCCTTTTCGTTATTTTTGTGCATGATAATCGATGCCAACACTTTCCCTACTTTCGCTGTTTGTGCTCAGGCCGTTTAAGACAATATGTCATGCAGGAGGCAAGGCAACAGCATGAAAATATGGAGGGAGCCCTGGTAGCCAAAAGGTTATCGCGTCCGCTAAGAAAGCGGCAGGTCCAAATCAAGCAAGGGCCAGATGGGATAAATCATCTCTTCACATCCAGACAGGCATCACAAAACGGGACGGCAATGTCTGTAACAGTTTTCAGGGCTCACAGGTACTCATGAGGCGCCTGCCTTCAATGGCAGTTTGTGCCACCATCATCAGACCTCCCTGCAAAAATTCTCGATCAACCCCTCAGGTCTTTGTAGGCCTAGGATGGATTGTCTGCAAGTTCTCATCCTAGGATTCTGCAACTGAATCCAACACCTGTGGAAATTAAGTTATTTCGGGCTGATATTCAGTACAAACACCAGTTATACCTTCATAGTCAAGCAGCTGTATCTCATGGGAGCGTCTTTTATAATGAACGTTTAATAGCTCCATGGACCAGTAAGCTTGCATCCTCTGAGGAAACACCCATCAAACTAAAACACATTCAACTGTTCAACGCACCAGTTAACAGTCAAGTAAACCCTCGCGTGTTTGGATTAGAATACATGTATATCATTCGTTATCTGGCTGGGCGTTCTAATTTCTTCTTTCTTTCACTTTCAACTGTTGAAAATTCGGAGCAGGGTGGCCTTTTCTAGGTATACTCTTTCTTTGCAAAACTTCCTCTGTATGGCGTAGGCTGGATTCGAACACAGGACCTGCTGCTTGCTAAGCGGACATGATAACCCCTAGGCTACCAAGGCTCCTTGACGGAGTCACCACCAATGACCTTCAATTACACATGGTTTTGTGTGTCCTGCTTCTGTAGCTATCTCTGCCAGTGAAGCTCATCTGTGTCATCAGGTATCTGTCTCCGATCGATGGCACTCTTAGACAGCAGCATGATGGTGACTCATCTTGAAGGGTCCATTGATCATCATGGAACAGGTCATTACTACGAACATTTCCAATCACTCTCCTGTCATCCTATACTAATTTTTGTGACATGGTTTTCATAGCAGGCTGGGGTGATCCAGTTCTAGTTCAGTTGGTGCAGCCATCAAGTGTACTTCACAGAAATCAAGCTCTTCTTCGTGATTCTGGCCATCAGTCTTTGAAGACCATTTTCGTATAGTGCAGCACGAAAGCATCCAAAACAGCAAGGACTGCCTGACTTTCGTGGAAGGAATCTGCTTCAGAAGGAGTTGAAGTCCAGTCAGTGACTCTCCTAGCAGATATGGTTCCAGGCAACTAGGGGCCTATTATTTGGGGGCAGAAGGCGTACTTGAAGGTGTGTCTAGAGGACTGAATCCCAGGGATCATCACTTGGTACCCAGAACAGCAAGGCCAGCCTGACGGTACAAGAAGTCCCGGGCAAGAAGTCCACTCCTGAAGGTGTTGAAATCGAGGCAGTGGTAGACTCTCCTGTCAGATATGGTTCCAAACAACTTGAGGTGTATTGTTTGGGGGAAGAAGGAATACCAGGTGTCTTTCGAAGACTGAATCCCATAGAGTGTCATTTGGTACCCAAGACATCAAGGCATATTTTCACGGTCAAAGGAGTCTGCTCTGGAAGGTGTTGGAAGTGCGGTCAGTGGCAGACTCTCCTGGTAGATCGTTCCAGACAACTATTGTTTATGGTTTGAAAGAGTACTAATACTTGAAGGCAACTCTGGACAACTGGACCCGATGGAGTGTCACTTGGTGTGTGCTCTGTTTATTGCGAATATGGGAGCACTGTCGGAGTGGACCTTAATGGATTTATCATTCAAGTACCTCATGCACCATCTGGAATGTGGCATTCTCTGTGGGTGAGTGTGGTCAGGCAGGGTAGGAGGGTTGGGTTCGTGACCAAGAGGCTGAGGTTAGATGATGAGTTGCCACTCTGTACTCTAAACTGATCAGAAAGGATGTCACGTCCTGTTGCTGTCACGTCCTGTTTGGATGGGATACTTCTAATCTACATTTGGGTTTCAGCTCAGACTGTTCTAGAGTTTCGGATTGTAAAGTTCCAGCCTGAAGAAGACCCCGGTTGGGGTCGAAAATTCGCAAACACTCTGGAAATTGCCTTAAGTTTTTATTTATCACGATCAGAAAGCATGAGGGGTAAAGGAGCTGCTGCATGAGTTCCCCCAAAAGGTGTCTGAAGTAGGTTCGATTCTTTGCCACTTTGTACCTCCAACTGGTCTGAAAGGATCAAGTGAAGCAAGGAATGAGCTGTTCCTTGAGTTCCCCAGAAAGGTTTCTGGAGGGACAGGGGGAATAACCTGCAGTGCCTTTGACACTGTGCAGCAGTAGGCCTAAAAGGCAGTGCTAAACAAACCACTCATTATTATTATTATGATGTACTCTAGGATTCTCTTGGGTCATGGTGTTGAAGAGACGGACGTGAGGCCTTGTCAATACGCCCACCGGATCGAAACCTCATCATCACACTCGCGATTTGTGACTTCTTGATCTTGACTTAAGCTGCTCTTTGAAATAGTACTTACTACAGGCGCGAAGAAATTGTCAATGTCTGAATTGATATCGGAATGTTGATCAATGTTGCCGTGGTGTCCTGATATTGGTGACAGGGAGATCAATCGGCGAGGCATGCACAGATCCCCGACGGAGATATTTCAAGTACGAACTTCACTTCATGAGTGAAAGGAGAATGTTGAAGTGGTGGCAGGTTTCGGCCCTCCAGCAACTGGTCTAACATTTCTCTTTGATTTTTCTAATTGCCTGAAGTAACGTCATGTCGAAACAGGTTTCAAGCAAAGAAGGAGCTATGTAAAGAATACTTTGCTTGTTCGATAGTGAAGTTGAAGTTGCAACGGCAGAATAGAATGTTTTTGATTAGACTGGTGCCACTGAAATGAAATGTGTTTGATATTTTATCATCCACTAAGGAAAACCGCTAGGGTCCAAATGTGGAAGTGTCCCTCCTGCACAGCCAGGGCCAGGAAAATTGCTTGGGTGCAAATGTGGAAGTGTTCCCTTTTGTGATAGATGTTACAGTACATGATAACCAATAGGCTACCAAGGCTCCTCAAATGATGACAGAGGTGTACGGTTGCATGATGGACCAATTCTCTGTCCAGTCGCCATTTTGTGCCCGGAACTCGTACCTTGTGCAAAGGCACAAGGTACAAGGCACCATGGCTTAGTGTCCTGTGTGATGGACTGAAAAGCCAGGGATGATTAATCCCATATGGTCCCATCCTCCAACAGGAGGGGTTTTTGATCGCTCCTCTTCATCCACTCCCATGGGAGGATGATATGGTCCAGGATTCGAACCCAGGACCTTCTGCTTGCTAGCGGACGTGATAACCACTAGGCTATCAAGGCTCCCTCTCTGTCATCACAGCTTTGGTGAGCCTTCTAACACCTATTTAATAACCAGAATCAATGACACATCATATCTCCCATCACGGAAGACTTGATGGGTTATCAGAACTGACGCCCCGGCCAAATGACATTACGGATATCCAAACATATGATAGTAGGTTTATCATATCATCAAGGCGGCCATTGTCAGGTAATTAAGATGATGATTCTCTATATATACCTGGCCGAGGAAATGAAGTTAACGTCCAGATTACCTCAGATTGCGCTCAGGGTGTTCAATCAACGGGTTGCAATTTAGCATGCAGTGTCGCAAGGATTTTATTATGCAAGTCACGTTTTTGGTGCACTATACTTAAGCAAGATTAATGCATTCCCAGTGAAATCTGTGTCGGAAAAAGCAAATTTTTTTCACTTTGATCAGTTAACTACATGGCCTTATTTCCAACAACTAGGACTTCCTACGTGTGCTATGGGCAGTTTTTTTTAAAAAGTCGAAATGTACTCTGACTTTGCAAGAAATGCCTCCACTGCCAAAACTACCACCTCTGAAATCACTGATTTAGGGCGGATTTTTTAAACGATGGCTAAGATAACCATCGGGTTTCATTAACCCTCAGTTGACAAACTGTTTGTTAATCGAAGTGAATTTTTCGATTTTATGAATCGTTGATAGCCAAACATTCTAAAAGTCAAAATGTTTACTTTGGTTAATTCACGGTTTGTCAGAAAAGCCGATGGTTAAACCGCGGTTTGCCTTAACTATCGTTTAAAAAATCGGCCCATAGTGTGGCATTTTCAACATCAGATTTTTGTGCTTTGTATACACGCTTCCTATAATTGTGCTGCCCCCTTTTAATAGATTTCGAATCAACAGGAAGTGACGTAAATGGGGGATTTGCTGCTGCTGATCATGATCATCAAAGTAGGCCTAGGCCTTCATACACGACCTACCGCCGGTAGGCCTAGCAGTGTAGGCCTAGTAAACCTACATATTAGGCCTAGCCTGCACATTTCATGCCTACAGTTCGCCCCAGCCTTCATTCATTAGGCCTAGCACGCGCTAGCCTACCGGCAACCTCAGCCGAGTTAGCCTAATAAGTTACCTTGGTTACATGTGCACTGATGCACTGGCAGTGCAGTGCTTATGCAATGCATGCCAAACGAGACCATGACGGTGGCATGACGCCGACGAATTCCGTTCTGTATCCATCAAAGAAATGAAACAACACACTCAATTAGTGTGTCATTGAATTACATGTTACTCCTTGTTGACAACCATAATGTTAACATTGACCTAAGAAACTAGGCCTACCAAGAAACTGCATCCAAATCAGTGAGCCGTGTGAAAGTGATTTTCCATGTTTGCATGGTTGTCATGGCAGCCTCCTCCATCATGTCCATGTCCTCCTCCCTTTACGTCACTTCCTGTTGTTTTATAGGAAGCGTGCGTACTTCGAAGCAGCTGAGCCCTTTAAACAATCAACCATGAGCAATTATCGAATATTCATGTGAGAGCCATTTGTATTCTTTCAACTAATGGACTAAACAGCCAGTTTCATCGCCTCAAGGAAAATTCTGTTTTAATAAAAAAACAGCAAAATCTATTAACGGCAATTAAAAGCGTCGATAATTGTGTGGACTTGAATTCTACGCAACAAATATAATGGCGATAGAATGCCTCTCTTCATGTCGCAAGTGAGAGGGAAATGAACTCATTTCAAGATGTGGTGCTAAGAAAATAATTTGATTAAAGAGAGTATAAAAGTTCTTATAAATTGTCTGAATAGCTCATGTTGGCTCGGGGATCTCCTAGTGCACATAGTGCAAATGGAAATGCTAATGAATTAACCGAACTTTGAGTGATTGGTTGGATAATTGATGGTTTAATCGCGTGGACTTCAAGTTGCCGAGGAAATGGTTGGAATTCTCAGACAGATTGATGATATACTGAAGGCTTTAGCGTGATGTAGATACATTGTATATTGATGTGATGTACGTAGATGCAAATGCTTATGGTTTTTTTGTGTCTTTTTAAAAAATCTTATTCAGGCATCAGCACTGTCCAGATCCACACCCATCGCCACCACTTGCCCTAACTGAAGCCTCTTCCAAGCCCAGAGAAGTTGACCTCTAAACACTTGTTTCGGGAGAGGGCATTATCTCCCTACTGGCCCCGAAAAACCATTCTTCACATCGAAGGTACTGAGGCCCACCACCGCACCTTCTCACAGGCACTCCAGCCAATGTTTGACTGTCTCAGCCCATTGGACTCCTCAGTTGGTGTCCACTCATTGTTCAGTTCATATTCACACCACCAGATGTCTCTCCTTGAGCATCCACCACCATGAAACAAACTAAGCCTCCTTTCGATGGTCAACAACTCACATCCAAATGTACCATGCAGCACTTCTTCACCCTGTCAATCATTCCACTACCCTCAGACAAGCAGAAAATAGAAATCAAAGATGGCTGCTGTGGTAGCCATATTGGATTGGCAGTGGCATCACTCCTTGAAAGAATTGTCATTGATTTAGTTGCTTAGAATTGCGAATCACCCACATAAAAGTCGACGACGAACCGAAAGCGTCAGTACTTGAGAATTAGTGGTTTAGATTATGAGAGAGTGCCTCCACCGCTTCAAGTAAAACTTATGAAAAATTCACGAATTCGACTTGTTGTGCAGCAAATGGAGGTAGTCACTAGGTAAAACAATAATCTTTGAAGAGGTTCACATGCTAGTTTCATTTTTCAAGTGTGCATGCTTTTGTGATTTTCTTGCACCTACGTATGTCAAAATTGAGTTGTGAGAATTGGAGTAGGCAAAAACCATTGCATCTAGTTGAATGTAGGTCAATATTTCTGGGGACAATTTACTGCTAGGGATCAAATTGAAGGCATGTAATACAGCAGGGCCAGGATTAGGCCCCTTCCTCGTGGGGTGATACCACATCAGGTTCAACTACTATTGATTAGCCAGGGGGATTTACCGGGGAGGAAGGGAGGGAACTGAGTTTAGAACTTGAAGTCAGCAAGGACTTTTTGAGGAAAGGGCATGAATGTGGTAGCATAGTGGTTAAGCATTAGAATACAGACCAAGAAGTCATGGGTTTGTTTCTTTGTACTCCAACTGGTCTGAAAGAATCAAATGGTCCCCTCAATGAGCTGCTTGGACTTGCATTCACCAGAAAGGTTCGGTAACAGTTATAATTTGAAGCACTTTGAGACTGTACACTAGAGTGGAAAGCGCTTATAAAACAAAAGCTTCATATTATTATTACTTCAGTGTTCATCAGTGACTGTCAGGGCATTCAAAACTGATGACGTCCTCTGCTCTGATATGGAGTCACAGTTAATGACAGGGTTAGTCCCAGATGGAATAAGGTGGGATTAACTATCCATTATCATCATTACTTAGTACGAATTTGGTCATTCATTGCAATGAATCATATAGTGATGAACTCTGATGATACATCAATGTTGCCCATCCGTGAGTGTTCCCCTCGTACAGGTTGACGGAATAAGCTGTGACTTAACAATAGGGGACACACAGAGAGAAACGTGTCGATCTATCTGCCAGTGTTTCCAAAACAAGGGGAAACACTGGCAGATGTAACACCGGGTTAGACCGGGAATCGGAACTCTGGACCTGAGAGGTGACAGGGCTGCTGTTTCCATCACCCCATTCTGAAAGCCCACTGGCTAACAATAACAGCATGCCAAAATTTCCAATGAAAATCAACGACGACGAAAAACCCAACACAATTTGAATTGCTAGTTCTGTCACAACTGAATTTTACGACAGGATAATGTTCGACAATCTTCACTCGATTGAACAACGCGTTGCACATTCGATGGGAAATTGTCACACGCTCGATGGAAAGAGAACAACATGGTCATTTCTTATGATGTATTGGAACGTTTGGTCGTGATCACCACGCTTTGTGTCGTGTCAAACGGGTGTCTGTGATTTCGTGTGGAAAACACAATGGATTAGAACTTGACAGTTTTTTGTGCAAAGATAATGTCTTGCTGGATTCATGCAATCAAGGCTTGCAACCAAAGAAGGTCGATGACGATGGCAACCAAAGAATGTTGATGGCAACCAAAGAAGGTCGATGCCAACCAAAGAAGGTCGATGGCAAGCAAAGAAGGTCGATGGCAAGCAAAGAAGGTCGATGGCAAGCAAAGAAGGTCGATGGCAAGCAACGAAGGCTGATGGCGACCAAAGAAGATCGATGGCAACCAAAGAAGGTCAATCGCAACCAAAGAAGGTCCATGGCAACCAAAGAAGGCCGATGGCAACCAAGGAAGGTCAATGGCAAGCAAAGAAGGTCGATGGCAACCAAAGAAGGTCAATGGCAACCAAAGAAGGCTGATGGCAACCAAAGAAGGTCGATGGCAATCAAAGAAGGTCCATGGCAACCAAAGAAGGTCCATCCATGGTAACCGAAGAAGGTCCACGGCAACCAAAGAAGGTCCATGGCAACCAATGAAGGTCAATGGAAACCAAAGAAGGTCCATGCACACCAAGCTGACAGCACACAGATGAATTTCAACTCAGTGCGATCATCACAATGACACAAAAGTACACACTTGTCGCAGGTGATCATCTTTGGTCATCAGTTTACTCAACTATGATCACTGCTGTCCACTACTATTGTCAACCTGCAGAGACTACATTTCAACTATTGTGTTGTCAGCCCGTTAACCCTTTCCTCGGTTGCAACATGCACCTACTTTTAGTAGATCGGGTCACAAATCACATCCGCTTCTGAAGCTGGTAACACACTTATTAATGACTGTGAGATGGGAAACTTTGTAAGCTGTGTCCAGACATAACTAGACATACAGTGATTGCGAGCAATCACTAATTATACCCCCGCTCTGGTGCCGTAGCGGTCCTCGTGGCTAAGGTGAAAACTTGTTATTGAGGGCAGGTGATAAAGAAATGGGCAGGAGATTTTTTGGGAAAAGGTCAATTAAGGGCGAATGAGCACAGGGAGTGGTTTTTAGTAACACAAAGGTTCCTTGCAAAAATATAGGGCTCCAATTTCACCAATGGGTAAAATGAAATTCTGTTGGCTCATTTTATACAGCCACTGCCAGGCTACTATTTTTCCTATTTTTGACCAAGAATATCTGTCATTTGGAGTGTCGTACTCCATCAGCAGTTGATCGAGACCCTGTTTTGGCTGCACTTATTTTTGGTCCAGCTGGACCTCTGAAATGTGGTTGTTGTACCAGCAGTGTGGCAATTTTGATTTTGGTTGTTGGTAATTGTATGGCTATAGAGAAGACCTTTACTTGAAGAATGTGTCTGGAGATCAATGACAGACAATGGTACACCGTAAGAGCTCACCACAGGTGAGCTAATGAAAGCAATCCCTACAGTCGTTTTGCCTTAATTGAGCGGAAACCGAAATCAAGACGGCAGCCATGGCGGCCATATTGGATGCGCTACGAGTCCGATTTTTGAAAGGAACCTTCCTATGGTCAATAGGAATCTACCA
>NMRB01003055.1:49691-62667 GCA_002633025.1 Notospermus geniculatus
AAAAAGTCAAATGGGGGGTCTCATTGTTTGCTTAATTAGCTGATTAATGAAAGATGAAAGCACATCGTTTTCAATTCAGATGTGTAGAACAAGAGTAGCAATTTCATAGAAATACATGAAATCGATGCTACCTTTTTGCTTGAAGAAAATATGAATTGTTTTCAGTCGCCATTTGCAGTGCGCTTCCTTATGGCTACCGCCCCCTTAAGGGAACAGCTCTCTTGGGTACAACCAAGTACACTGTAGTGTAGAATGAAGCTGTTGTTTCAATCATCACTCCTCGCACTAATTCGGAGTGGAGACACAAACTTTTACCATGGAGGGCAGTATTTGGCATTTTACTTCCAACATGGAAACTGAATTTCATCTCCCCTTTAAAGGTGCATGCACCCTCGCAGTGTGATATGGATTTCATCAACAGAATAGAAGGCTCACCGAATGTTGTCCAACCACACTGCGCCTCACTGCAGTCCTCACGTTAACATTCGAAGAGTTCACAGGGGTGGATCCAGGATTCTGGTAAAGGGGGCACAGAAGGCCACAGGCGAATTGATGAAGGCGAGCCCGAAGGTGCAAAGCCACGGCAGGGGATCTGGGGGGGCGTCCCCGAGAAAATTTTGAAATCACGAAGGCCGTTGGTGTGATTTCCCAGCATCTGAGGGACACATTACAAGGCAATTCTGTGGCACTTTGAAAAAGAGCAATTTTTCTAACATTGGTCAGCGAAAAATAGGGGGGGGGGTACGGACCGCGTGTGCCCCCTGGATCTGCACCTGGTTCGGGTGTGGCAAAATCCGCACTGACTGCACCACAGGTCAGTGCACACACCTTTACAATTTTGGAGTAGTGTAGATGAAACCGGATTTAAATTTCCCAAGCGATGTACCATAGATAAACACGTTTATTGGATTATCTGAACTTGCTGCTCTTATTTTAGCCTTTTTCATGTACGGCAACAGTCGAATACATTTGTTAATAACAAATCATAACTTTCGCCAAACTCACAACTCTTCAGAAGGAAGTTATTGACTTTTCCATTGTTTCAGTGCAAGCAATTGATTACCACCGCACTTCACGTGAAACGCATTTTATTTTGTACGCTGAAGATGCGAGCCGAAATTGAGGACAACAGTGGAAAAAAAGACAAGTGGATGTACAAATCTTTCAAGGAATTAGAAAATGGGGTTATAAACACTTCAACGTGATGCCTTTATTCTGCTGTGATGTGAACGAGAAATATAACTGGTGCTACTGCCACTCGGAAGTATGGGCGGTTATTTCGACAAATAAAGATGTTACAGAACAAAGATGTTGCAAGTCTTGATCTTTAGACGCTGTGATGTGATCTTATGTCGTAGAGCTCTAAGATGCTGGACGATGCTGGAGATGTCAGGACGATCTGGAGGGAGCCTTGATAACCTAGTGGTTATCACGTCCACTTATCAAGCAGCAGGTCTCGGGTTCGAATCCTTGACTCTTTAACCCGTCACATGGGACAGTAAGCCATGGTGCCTTTCCAAGGACAAGTAAAAGACCCCATCCAAGTGAGTAGTTTGAGATGGCCTCTACCGTCCTTACCAGGACCATTATAATGTTATGGCTAACGCTTCGTCCCTGACGGAAAAATCAAGTACATATACAAATCTGGAGTCGTAGCTATGAAAGACGCTGGCCTGGGCACTGCTGCAGTCGTTGGGATGACCTCCAGTCAGATGTTGACGTTACAAAATTAGAAGATGTCAACTAACAGAACTGCGAGTCCTTGGACCCCCCAAGTTTCATCTTGTATCCAAACACCTAAGGCACGCCGCGGTTCCACACGGACAAGGATGATGGAGATTATATTGGAATATTACCGGTAACTTATATCATTGATGATCAGCAACATAAACAAGCCGATCGATACTGCATGGGCGTGGGCACCAGTCATACTAACATATCTCGTCCATGAACATGTGATGTTCAGAAAAATATGAAGAAATAATCAATTTCCGTTTGGCTTTGAACTGCAGATGAAACGAAAAATTCCAAAGAATTTGAAATAAAGACTTTTTCTGAAGGCCTCGTCTGGTTTCGCCCAAGGAGATATTTTGAAAATCCTCTTGCAGAGCTCTATCATTGGCACAGTGGTACTGGCGATTGCGGTGACACAGGGCCTTGAGGTGGGAAAACCAGTTTGTCCACAACCAGAGCTAGGGTACTGGTTCTTCAACACCAAGCATGAAAAGCAGTACCCATACCGTTGCCAATGGTAGTATTGCTTCTATCAGGCTGTCTGACCAGCTCATCAAAGCTGAAGGTTCATCATAACAGAAGACGTTACAAAACCTTGACCCATTTGCTGACTTCACAATCGTTTAACCGGGGACCTCTCCTGCTCTCACAGATTTTTTCGTTAATACGTTCCTGATCCTTTACCTGGGACCCTTCCTGGGACTTCCCAGTCTACAGATCAGTTAGTTCACAATCCTTTTACCTGGGGTCTTTCCCGATCTCATCGATCCATGACTTGACTGGTTTGCAATATTTTACCAAGGACCTTTCCCAGTCTCACAGGTCCATTAGTTGGCTGGAAATTTACAAACCTTTGTACGGGAACTTAGCTTGCCGGGTCTGAGATATCCATTGGTCAACTGGTTCACAATCCTCCTACAACACAAAGTCATCATCTGTCTAGCCTGTTCGTATTTTGACTGGAGCTGGTTGCATCTTCCATCCATACGGCTTGCTTGATGAAGGATAGCATTAGCAGATCAAATCTTTCAGAGTGTTCGAAACTGGCAAGGTCCATAGATACCTTCAGATCGTGGTACCTTTGAAAACTTCTTCAGAAGATTATCAAGGCAAGCAACACGATGTCTTACATACTGCTGATTCATATTTTTACCACCAAATGGTGGACAAACATGGGATGACATCTATCTAGACTTGACCGAGTTGAAGGTGAGACAGGACAAAGCAAGTCAGACAAACACAATGAAATTGATATGACTGATGTCATTCAGGCAGCTCACTCCTGCATCCAGGAACACCCTGGTATTCAGATTCGTCGCCATACTTAGTCTGACCCACAACTTTTGTGGGAAGTTAGCTACGCAACTCAACTGGTGAAAACAGACGGAAGCTCGGCATGCACTCTAGCTTCTGTACATCCTCCAACTATTGTCTCTGCACTAATCATCACGACTGGGTTAAACAGAAGCTTCGAGATTAACAAGACTTTGAGTAGATCCATCATCACTGTCACCCACAAATCACTAATCTTCAATGCATCCACACACAGGCTAAAGCTTTGATAGCTTGCTAATCCTAGTGTAGTATTCTCTCTATATTGATCACCCGGCTCGTCTTCGACCGTCGTTAATGCAAACCGCTTCAGCATGTGTACATAGTGACCGTGGTAGCATCTCGCTGGATAGCGTCTAGACCGTGTGTGTGGTTAGACGGCGAGTATGACGAAAAATTGGGAAGCCGCCACTTCGTAAATCCTTCCTCTCCAACTTGACACAGTAATATGTATGTGCGGACAAAAGCAAACAAAACTGTATGAAGCATTTGACACATTTTATTAACACGGGCAAACAAGACCAATTGGATGTGATCACTTTTCTGTTTATTTAGGAATATTCATTTTAATTATGTAGCCATGACAATGGTGTCATCACGCAGTAAGCATCATGCACTGCTTGAAGAGAATTGCCAGACCTTGTAGTCGGCTGGCAGGGGTTTGCCCAGACGATCAACTTCCAGTGTAGGTTGTCGCAGAGCTAACCCTCTGGATTTATCACCATTCATACTGACATCAATACGATGATATCAACCCAGTATAACTGTGCTCAAAACGAGACCATGCAGAAGGCTAGCAGGAGGTTCAGCCTGACGATTGACATCCAGTGCAGGGTGTTACCAGATCTAACCCTTAGGGTTTATCACCATTGGTACTGGCCATTAATACGATGGTATCAATCCAGTATGACTGGACTCTGAACAAGTCCCAGCAATAGCTAGGCTAGCAGTGGAGGGTTAGCCTCACGATAGACACCCAGTGCAGGGTGTCGCACTGCCACTGGCATCTAGGAAAACTCAACTGACAACATGACTGGTTGGTTGGTGAAGTTGTCGCCACCCGGACCCGCTACTGGACTGCTGGTACCGATATGTAAAGTAATAAAAGACATCCCATGTTACGCCAGTCCACTTACAAAGGTATAGCAATAGCGAAGTGCAATACATTTGTTGATCTCCGCCCGTAATAAAATGTCGAAGTATTGGGCACTCGGCGAGCTGTTGGCACGGAAAAAACTTATTTAGCCTTGGGTAGCACTCCATTGGTATTCCCAGGAGAGCACCTCATAACCATATACACTGCTGAATCGATATACAGGAACAACTGCAGAATGGAAACAGTAAATGTTCCTTTTTGCCATTAGAATTATTGTCAGGTATGGGGTCAAGTATTTTAATGGCCCTTGACATGTCCTTAGGTTGCATCGCAGACTGTTAATGGAAGAGGACATGACTGTAGGACCCGCTGCATTTCTTGTCAGCAATATTGAACCCTTCAGTGCAAACATTATATTATTTCAATAGATTTACCCTTTAAGCCGGCCATACACGATCAATAATATTGCACAATTTGGGGCCCAAATAGGGGCACGTGCTTCTGACATGATGGGTGGGAGAAAGATTGACAATAGTATTGCCCATTTTGGTCCTCATATTGTGCAATAATATTGAACGTGTATGGGCGGCTTTAGGGTTTTGAAATACTACCCTCAGCATTGAACTGTTGCTGCTACTAGGTGGCACGGCTTAACCTGTCGGCCATGGAGGATTTCCTTACGGCCTAGTGGCTGCATGGCGCGTCAGCCTCTGAACGAGGTCAGTACTTGGATGGGTGATACGTGCCTTCGCAAGGGCAAGTAAAGTACACTGAAAGTCAACAAGTATGGAGTTGGTGTGTGCTGCCGTGGTGTAGTAGCTCGGGTCTCTGTAGCGGGCAGAAGGTCCCCGGTTTGATTCCCACGGTTGGTGCAAAACGCTGGCTATTAAGTCTCTTTACCTCTTACCTCAATGCACTCACCCCCCACAAGGTGTTTAAGGGGTACCAGTAGGTGGCAAGAATGGGTTTGAATGTCTAGTCATATGTGCTGGGTGGCATGCAGACTCGAATACTTCCAGACCTGGAGCTTGGCCTGGCTTATGGTGAGGTGATACATGTAATATGAAACTACTTTGAAACTAGTGAGTGTATTCCACTGTAATACAGATATGGAAGCCTCACGTTCATTAAATTCATGGACCATACACTGGGACACAGAAGACAGACAATGTTGATGTTGGCCAATGAATGTGAACCCTGGTATTTTTCATAACCTGCGCCATGATTGATGGGCCAATCTCACGCCGAACAGAACCGTCCGTGATAGACGAGAAATCAAATCAGAAAATGTTCAATATGTCAATTGCTAGCTGGACCATTGGCACCATCTGCTCGGATTGAGTTGCATGAAAAAGACAAGAGTCGTGATTTCTCATTTGTCACCGTGGGGCAGAATATTTACACGAAGGAGATTTTTTCTTCACTTTTTGAGGCAATATCAGTCACATCAGATTCAGCCAATAGGGATTAAGGCGCGTACGCACCAAAACCGGATTCTGGTGTGTTTTGCGGAGCAGTTTCTGCACATCAGTGGCTTTGATGCTATAAAGCATGGCGCACACGAGCAATTTTTTGAGCGATTTTCTAGGCGACTAGCCTTGCGACTACAGGAACGACTGAACATATTTTTAGTTTTTTTAGTTTTTTTTTACTCGTTTGCGACAAATGCTTCACTGGGAGATCAGTGATGTCTCGGATGACATCACTGATCGACCTCAAAGGTAATTATCGCATGCGACCTAGTAGTCGCATCGGTAGTCGCCCCCATTTTAGTCGCTAGTGTGCGCCATGCTTTAGATGAAGCGTCCACACAGAAATTGCACTGCAGGCAATTTCTCTCGCTTCAGTGAAATACCATTGAAGCCATTGGCTTGCACAAGGCACTGGAATCTGGTTTTGTCTGGTGTGTCTTTACCCAAATGTTTCTACAGCCTACAGTACAGGAAACCACACAGAAATTCTGCAAAGAAGAGACTGAATCTCAATTTCTAATGTTAAACACGTTTCTTACTCCTTGCCAATGCCAGTGGTCATCTTATCATTCACAACAACTTCTGCAAATTGCACGAATATTGGTTTAGAACGATGGGTTTAGCATACAATTAGATGCCAAGAATAGTATGGTCGGATTCCTGAATAGCTGTCAATGACCAAAATAACACCCGCTTGTTCCATTCTTGAGAGGTCGGCAACACGCCGCATGCGATGATTTCTCACGAAGAACAATGGCGGATCTAAACATACAATCACTGGCGGGAAATTTATCACCGGAGTTCTTGATCCGTGGGGAAATAATAATTGTTCAACAGATGCTGCATGAAAATACACTGAAGAATTTTAACCCTTTCAGTTTCACTCCCAGGGAAAACTATCATGACTATGGTTTTTGTCTGTAAATTTTACCATATGAGCATTCACACCAAATTTGCCCACTTTTGCATATTTCAGCCTATTTAGCAAGTTTTATGTTTCAAGTTGATAGGCCACTGCATTATGAAACGGCTTGACAAGAATAAAGTGTCTGGTGTGCCATAGATTTGAACACTTGAAAGGATTATTAACCGAAAGCTCAATGGATAGGCAGCAACACCTTGAAACATGAGTAACTGTCATTAAACCCCTTATAACATGCCATGAGTGCCCAGTTAGTATCACTTGAGACACTTTTCCTAAGGCTATATTTCCCCAAACATGCAAATAACCTGATGTAAAATGATATTAATATTTGATGATAATACTAATGGCCTTTTCATCGCAATTATTAGTGTTGAGCTCTTAATCCAATAAATTCAAGGTTGGTTGAATTTAAAAGTAAGCCTTTAGGAAGCCTAATATCGAAATCTATATTGTTGTAAGGTTTTCAAAGTAACTTTGCTTTCGAAGAACAACAAGCCTCTGTATTCCCAGACCAAATGGAGGTATAGCCATACCTCATCATCGCCTTGTCATCGCCTCATTTATACCTCAAAATTGAAATCGCCTCATCATCGCCTCCATATTACCTTTTCATCACCTCTGAACCACACTTTTACCAACATCCTGCCAACATTGAATCACCAACACCTTATAGGCTATGTCCTGTTTGCAAAAAATGAGCATGCAGAGCTGAATTAACAATATAAATGATTGTGAACCTAACATTTCATTGGTGTGTCCTGAACCCCACTGAGTCCCTGCCATGTCTGTCATCAAACAACTGTCTTTTGATAAAAACCCATCTTTGATAAAAAAGATCGAACGACAAATTGTGGTTGGATGCACGCATAGGATAAGGAACCTTTCACAAAGCCTACAGGATGATCCTGCCCTCAGCTTCAAGGCGACTAGGTTTCATCGTCCATCCCTATCGGCTGAAAAGAACCAGTCAACTAACAGAGATCAGCAAGTTAAGGTTTGGGGATTTTTTATCCCTTTTCCGCTGGCAGTGGCAATTTCATTAAAAGCAATAAAGCTTCCAGATGCTGAAATCGTACAGAAGCCAGCCACATAGTCCAAAGTCTACCTAAGTCACAGGCTTTGGGTGCTTTCCAAAGTCTAACTAAGTCACAGGCTTTTGGGTGCTTTCCAAAGTCTACCTAAGTCACAGGCTTTGGGTGCTTTCCAAAATCTACCTAAGTCACAGGCTTTGGGTGCTTTCCAAAGTCTAAGTAAGTCAAAAGCTTTGGATGCTTTCCAAAGTCTACCTAGGCTTTGGGTGCTTTCCAAAGTCTACCTAAGTCACAGGTTTTGGGTGCTTTCCAAAGTCTAAGTACGGTAGGTCAAAAGCTTTGGGTGCTTTCAAGCTTATTTTACATGCTGGTGACAAAATAGCTTTGGCAATGAAATGGTTAAAGTCCCCAGTTATGCGAAATAATGCCATGGCATGATATTTTTGAAAACCCGTCCATAAATTCCAGTCGGGTGCTTTGCTGTTGTTATCATAAAGTTTAAAGTTCATGACGTTCAGACTACTATTTTGGAACGACAGACATGTCCAAATTTAACTCAGAAGTTATTTTTAAAACAAAACATCAAATTATGGTTTAAAAAAACAGCTCATTTGTTGCTGGAAACTGCCTCTTAATATAAATATTCATATTATATTAATTTCGGTCATGATTTATGACAGACTTATTTGCCCTCTTCAAAAAGTAGCCTGCTTGCTGTTTTTAACTGGTAGTTAGTAGGCGGGAAAATTTTTCTTTTCATTTTTAGTGTTTTCTGGGTAGAATCTGCGAAAAGGTCTATAAAAACTTTTCCAGCAGCAGGCATGATGTTCGTGGGTAGGTACAGGGTTACACAAATAAAATTTTAAAGGGCCCCTACAGACAGCCTCCTCATAGGCATTTTGATGTGCTCATTACACCGATCAGTTGTCATGAGAATCTAACTCTGACATGTATTGCAAATGAAAATCATCAACGTTTGAGTCCAAATCCGTAGCCTGTCAGTTGCTAGCGCCACCTGTGATGAAGCGCAATAGCTAGCTGCAGGGTCCCTTTAAGGAAGGCCTAATTTTTTGTCATCAGTCCATGTTTTGTTTTGTTAAACCCAACAGGAATGATCACACATACATGTCAACCCAACAGGAATGATCACACATACATGTCAAACCCAACAGGAATGATCACACATATACATGTCAACCCAACAGGAATGATCACACATACATGTCAAACCCAACAGGAATGATCACACATACATGTCAACCCAACAGGAATGATCACATCACCTTGACAAGTTTGACCACGGTATTACCCACACATTTCAACTTCTCAAAAAAGTAATTAACCAGAAAATACATTTGACAATACAGCAAGAATATTTCTACAGATAAGACAGATTATGTAAATGATACGGGGGCAAGAAAGAAATGTTTGTCATTATGAAAATCAGGAATTCCTATAAGAAGATTTTAGCAGGAAAATACTCGGATTTCCTATGTCAGTGCCTATTTTTTTTTAGTCAAGGAAATATATCATGCAAAAATTTTCATTGGGTAATAATTAAAGCAGGTACTGACAGCCACGTGGCATGCTTGGCTGTCACCAAATAATGTGACCTGGTTCAGCATTTTAGATGGATGTTGTGGAAGTGTAATAACTTTGTGATGGATTTGAGAATGGTCAAAAGTTATCAGATGATTTCCCTGACATCCGCCTGATAATTTGATAATTTTAAGGACTGACATCCACCTGATAATTTGATAATTTTAAGGAAAAAATGCACTCTGAACTACTTTACATTCTGCTAAGGCCAATTATATATTTTTATCTTTACCGGTATTGCGCAGTAAAACTTCCAGCAAAATGCAAGTTTTTTTTAAAATTGTAACAAACACGTCAATAAAATTAGATGTATAATAGGCCTAGTATGCCCCATTTCCCAAATACTACTCGTTATGCCTAGACAATATTGGGCCCAATCCCCCTCACTGCAGGCAATGGCATTCTGTTCCACAGAGGACAGAGTTCTTCAATTGCATCACTATCAACCATTTACTGAATGAAAGGTTGATTGTAATCACCACACAGGCGCTATCACACCCCTGGGACAAGGAGCCAACCCTATGTTCACCACACAGGTCCTATCACACCCCTGGGACAAGGAGCTAATCCTATTGTTCACCGCATAGGCCCTATCACACCACTGGGACAAGGAGCCAATCCTATTGTTCACCGCACAGGCCCTATCACACCCCTGGGACAAGGAGCTAATCCTATTGTTCACCACACCGCCCTATTATCACACCCCTGGGACAAGGAGCTAATCATGTTGTTCACCGCACAGGCCCTACACACCCCTGGGACAAGGAGCTAATCCTATTGTTCACCGCACAGGCCCTATCACAACCTAGTCATGACAGTGGGTCTATCCCATGAAACAATCTTGGGCCAAGTGAAGGACAGCCCTACATTCATTTCCATAAATCAAAAAGGGTCATTTCTATGCTTTGTCCTTCAAAAAGGGGCTAAGAAAGCCCTGATGCCTGCTCCACACACTTCTGAGTCCATGCTCAAATTAGTCTCACAAAATAGAAAGGGTAGGTCCATTCTGAAGATTGGTCTTTTAAGGAGGTAGGCCTGGCCCTTCCTTTTGTCGCCGTGTCACAAGCTAGGCTAAGGTGATGGATTTCTCTGACACATTTCCAAGATGGGGTTAAGCCTTAAGACAGGACCCTGTCCCTAAGTTCCCTGGAGATCATTGTCCACCCTCTTGCCATTTTATTCTATCTTGAGGCCAAAAAGCTATGATGAGTAGGCCTAACCATGAGAGCCTACCAGCCAAATCAGATGGGAGATCATGGAACTGCATTCATATCAACCTAAAGTTCCCATAGCCCCATCCTAGGCCCAGGTCTGTCAGCTAGGTAGGCCTACCAAGAGATGACAAGGAATCTGCACTAACATTCAAATGATGACACAAATGGTCCAAGGACCATGTGCTCAGCTGGGCGAGGTCCATCAGGCATAGAGAAACGAAGGTTGTAATGTTCCAGGCTCATGGTCAAGTTTTATAGCAGGGATTGATGAGTTTCGGTGATCAGTGTCGGAAGAGGGGGTTATTACATGTATGAGGTTGGAGGAATCACTGGGACCACAGGGGGCGGGGAGGGGCTGCCGCCAACCCATGAAACAGAATGGGAAGTAGTAAGTGTCACCGACGTGAAGTGCCGCGACCACATGGCGCTGTGTCATAACCAGATAAAACCGGCCGCGTTTTTACATCAGTCACACTCTCAAATCTTTTGATGACCTCGTTCGCACGATATACAAAGGCTGTCAAATACTGGCATTCTCAAGGCGCTGGAATGATACACGCCAATGCAAGCCCCAGCGTGTATATTGTCAATATCATTATCACAAAATGAATGAGAAGAGGACGAAATGTCAATAGCAATAGGCTAGCATGCATGAGACAATGTAAAACAAACAGGGTGCACATACCTCCGAGAATTCCTGAAAAAACCGTGAACAGCACTGTTAAAATCACGTACGGCTCCTTGATATACATTTCATATGAAATCCTTGAGCTATAGTCCAAGACATCAGAAACATCGGCCACGAATTTCGGATAAAAATCGGTTTAATCTCAGCGTCTCAGCAATGCTAAGGCAGATTTGACATTCATCGAACCATAACAGTAAAGCATGCTACATTGTCTATTTAATCCATTGACCAATCATATCAACACTTGCAAAATCATTTCGTCGCTGTAGCCAATTGTGACGCGTCTTTCTTTTTCAAAGATGATTTCGGTGCAGGCGGGGCAGGTGGTGGTGAGCACGTGGCATCTTTGAATTTTTTTGAAATATTGAGTTTTGGAGTCCAAAATGAATGGTTTCACTCCACTGTTTGATATTTGTGTGTAAGATTTCGGGGCATAACTTCATAACACTATTGTTTAATGAAATATGATGCGTTTCACTGTCTGGTATCAATATGACGTAACTGTGACCCACTTTCAGCGAGCGCCATCTACCGAAAAATGTGTGAACTGAAAATCCCGCGAGCATGGCGTAACAGTAGGGCTTACAACTGAGGCATAAAATATCATGATATACTTTGGTGGCGAGAGGACAAGTTCTTTTTATTGCGGTCGTTTTACCCTCAGATCTTTTTGCGCTCGACAATTGGCTTGTTGTGTGCGGTCGGTTCCTCAGCAGGGTTGGACTCCGAAAGAGAGTTTTTTTTTGAAGCGTGACACCCCTACTTTCGTTTTCAACCTTGAACAGCAAGTTCGCCAGATCATGAGATCGGACGGGCTGAGGAAATTGCCTCGGCCGCGAGGTGTGACCAAATGATTTTAGAATATTTGCATTTTATGAAAGTAAAGCAGCTGCGATTTCTGAACAGTAGCAGCCTTGCATTGATTGTTCTGTCTGAGTCATCATGAGGACCTCTTTCAGGTGTGTGGTGACGCAGGGATGCGGGGGGCTGGTCTGATACAGGGGCGGATTCAGGATTTGGGAAATGAGGGGGCACCCTCTGCTAGGAACGATGAAATTTGCGCCAAATTCAAGAATTTTACAGTCGTTTTTACACATTTGTTGGCCAAAAGGGGAGGCAGGCGCCCAGGGGCGCCCCTCTCTGAATCCGCACCTGTGATACGGTATCCTCGTGATGAGGGCTAAGTCAACGATGCCAGTAGGCCTACTCACATTCTGGCATTGCCAGTAACCACTGTCGTGAGAACATGGCTCTTATTCTTAATCAATCAAACAGGTCCTTTGCGGGGGAAGTGATTTTGCCATTTCATTTGAGGGCCGAGTCCTGTATAACTGTCAGTTAAACTGAACCCTGATTGATGCAGGTTGAGTCAATGAGATCAAAAAATACCAAGCATGGTCCAGCATCACTACTGAAAAAGGTAAGAGGCCCGGTCAGTTAACAATCTGATCATGAACTGATCACCCATTATCTCAAATATGAAGCCAACACCATAGATCACTCCGTAGCTGGGGAGGGGGTTGCTACACGCTGACCACTGGGCCTGAATTAAAGGAGCTGGACGTCCAAGTTGTAAACACTCACTCACTAGTTCTCTATCCGCGCGACGCCTGCGGTGCTGCCACCTATTGTCGGTGATTTGTACTGACGTGAATATCGTGAGTGAGTTGCATTGGACCGGGCACCAGTCTAACGATCACGGGGCGCTACTGGTGCTGCCACCTTCACGAAGGAATAAAACTAGTTTGCTGGCCACTGTTTGTAAACAAACCAGTTTGTTTACAACTTGGACGTCGAGCTCCTTTAATTATTGCTCTCTCAACAGCTTCATAGTGTCCGCCCTCAATAAAAAATATGTCTCCCAAATCTCTGTGTTGCTGAAATC
>NMRB01003056.1:0-30677 GCA_002633025.1 Notospermus geniculatus
CGCTCTCACTTTTCTGTTAATTTTTACCGTTTTGCGGTGCGAAAAAGATGACAAAGCTGAAGCAGAGGTAGAGGAGGATAAAGATGATAAGGAGGAAGAAGAAGATAAGTACGATCCCGAGAAGGAAAAGCGGGAAGAAGAAGAGGAACAGCGAAAGGAGGATGCTAAATTCAAAGCGAAAAAAATAATCGATTACGACGACGCCGACATCGAGAGGCTGTACGATCAATGGGAGGTGTGTCATCTGTCAATCAATTTTCCGTCTCAGCCAATCAGATCGTTCCGTGTTAGCAATATTTCAAGCCTCGCTGTCAGTGGGGGTCTATGAAATGAGTTGTGAAGTGATGATAGGCTAGGCCTATACAATGTTTCAGCTGAAGTTTATTGTTGAAATTAGGCCTACTTGTTTTATTTTGTGTTAGGCCTATTGTAAAATTCTTTTTCTGTGAATGTCTCGCAGCTTCGTATATTCTGCTTTCAGGGTTTCTTGATTTAGAAAGCAAGAGAAAAGGAAAAAAAGAGCCAAAACGACAGCCTGAGTTTTCTCAGATTTTTGGAGAAATTACTGTATAATCACTTGACTTATAGCGTGGGTTTGATTTTCGCGACTTGCGCGTGTGTCTTAGGCCTATCATCGCGTAATTAATATGTCATGTCTTTAATATTTTGTTTTTGTTGATCTTCCTAATCGCTAAGTTATGTCCTGTTGAAATATGCACTTTGTCAGAAACGCTGAAAAAAGTCTCAGCTAAAAAAAGTGATTTTACATACATGTAGGCTTATGCTTAGGCCTAGGCCTATTCCTCTGATCCTCCAAGCTCAGACCAATATTCATGATTTTTTTACTCCCATTGAAATGTGTGTTAATTGTGTTTATCATGGGGTCCTGCAGCATTGGATGCCACTGTAATAATTCCCGCTAGAAAAGTTCATGAATGTATATGACTGGAGAGTCACTTAAAAGGGGCACGATATTGCCACGTAGGCCTACTTTTTGTGAACAGCTGGCGCCACCAGTGGTGATTGCATCATTCTCCAATATTGGGACCATAGTTTTGCCTTTCGCCCCAGTGTTGGAGAATGTACGATTACAATACAATGCATAGGCAGGGTTTCCGCCAGGATTTTTTTCCAGGGTACGACCTGGGGGGGGGGGGGAGAAAAAAAATTAAAAAAAAATTTTTTTTGAAAATTTTTTTTTCCAATTTTTTTTCCTTCTGTTGATAATGGCCTCCAGAGTCATTTTTTACACTCCAAAATGCAAAATTAGTCTTCCTTCTGCATGAAAGTTGCATTTGAAATGTAACAAATTTAAGAAAAACATTACTGTGATTTTTTCAGGGTACTATATCGTACCCTCAAATTTCTTTAGGGTACTATATTCGTACCCAACGTACCCTCTGGCGGGGACCCTGATAGGGCCTACCTGGATACCCTAGGAACAAGAGTTAGGCCTAATCTACATGGAATGAGGTTGATAAGTGGTACTTTAACAACATTGTCAATAGAAATTCGAGGTAGCCGTGTTGATCAAGAAGATTGAAATCAGGAAAAAGTACATAATAACACCATTTTTTGTAGATCAACTTGAGTATATTGGGACGAGCTTTCGACACTACCGTGCCTTCATCAGGTCTGACAACAAAGATTAACAAACATCAATATAGCAGGCACAGTGGACAATACAATGATTAAATAATTCTAAACATCTGGCAAGCATACCACTACATCCTGAGTGTGGTGAGCTGGTGTAGTTACAGCAATATTAAGAGTCCAAAGGATAAGCCGTGACTTGGAACTGGATAAGCTGACCAACAAAACAGAAAAATCTACTGGTAAATAAACTGTTATGATAATCATCTTACAGTGGTATACATCTGTATCCAAGTGAATGGTCATGTATAATGAGCAAGGAATCCTTTGTCACGGTTTAGGCCATTTTGTAGGCATTGGAACTTTGAGATAAGTTTTTGTTCTGCAATACGTCTTTGTTTGAGGACAGGAAGATGGCCCTGTAGTACAGTGATTCTCATCTCATCTACTGAATGTCTGGGACCATTGAAATGTTCTCCTATGGGTACAAACATGTTTTGCTCTCTGATAGATTGCTTGTGGCCATTCATGCGTTGCCTGAGTGATTGACCTGTTTCACCTATGTAGTATGCATGTGGGCAAAGATTGCAGCGAATGAGGTACACAAGATCAGTAGAACTGCATGTAAAGTGTCCAGAAGGGGTGAAATTGTTTGAATTGCCAGGTATTGGGATAGAATTGTCAGTTTTGATCAGTGGGCACAGTTTGCATCGTTTACTTTGGCAAGGGAAGGTACCCGTGGGCAAATTGCTGGACAGTTTACTGCGCACAAGAGTTCTCCTGAGATTTGGTGGTTGCCTGTAAGCAATGATCGGGGGAGTGGGAAATATCCTTTGCATTTTAGTATCATCCTTTAAGACGACCTGTAGGTCCCGCGCGATCTGTTTTAGTTTCGGAAGGGCCGGGTTGTAGGTGACAACCAGAGGGATTCTCTCACACGTGTTTTTCTCCTTATATCTGAGTAACTCCTGGCGTGGAATTGATTTAGCACGATGTATTTCACGTTCAACTGTGTCAGGTTTGTACCCCAGGTTGTGAAATACCGAACGGAGGTCTTCTATCTGCCTGTCTCTTGTATCCACATCTGAGCACAGCCTGTTATAACGTAGAGTCTGGCTATAGACGATCGACNACCTACAGGTCGTCTTAAAGGATGATACTAAAATGCAAAGGATATTTCCCACTCCCCCGATCATTGCTTACAGGCAACCACCAAATCTCAGGAGAACTCTTGTGCGCAGTAAACTGTCCAGCAATTTGCCCACGGGTACCTTCCCTTGCCAAAGTAAACGATGCAAACTGTGCCCACTGATCAAAACTGACAATTCTATCCCAATACCTGGCAATTCAAACAATTTCACCCCTTCTGGACACTTTACATGCAGTTCTACTGATCTTGTGTACCTCATTCGCTGCAATCTTTGCCCACATGCATACTACATAGGTGAAACAGGTCAATCACTCAGGCAACGCATGAATGGCCACAAGCAATCTATCAGAGAGCAAAACATGTTTGTACCCATAGGAGAACATTTCAATGGTCCCAGACATTCAGTAGATGAGATGAGAATCACTGTACTACAGGGCCATCTTCCTGTCCTCAAACAAAGACGTATTGCAGAACAAAAACTTATCTCAAAGTTCCAATGCCTACAAAATGGCCTAAACCGTGACAAAGGATTCCTTGCTCATTATACATGACCATTCACTTGGATACAGATGTATACCACTGTAAGATGATTATCATAACAGTTTATTTACCAGTAGATTTTTCTGTTTTGTTGGTCAGCTTATCCAGTTCCAAGTCACGGCTTATCCTTTGGACTCTTAATATTGCTGTAACTACACCAGCTCACCACACTCAGGATGTAGTGGTATGCTTGCCAGATGTTTAGAATTATTTAATCATTGTATTGTCCACTGTGCCTGCTATATTGATGTTTGTTAATCTTTGTTGTCAGACCTGATGAAGGCACGGTAGTGTCGAAAGCTCGTCCCAATATACTCAAGTTGATCTACAAAAAATGGTGTTATTATGTACTTTTTCCTGATTGTCAATAGAAGTCTCCCTTTAACACAGGTATGTTTAGCGCAGGATAGGGAAGGAATTCATTGCCCCTTTAATAACTGATCCTAACCTTTTACAGGACAATGATGATGAAAAACTGCCAAAAGATGAACAACCTGATTATAAGAAAGAAGCCCCACAAGTTGATCTTAATACCATCGATATGTCAAACCCAGAGAATATCATGAAGGCATCCAAAAAGGGCAAGACGTTGATGATGTTTGCTAATATCGCTGGTAAGTCCAAAATTGGCGTACAGTGGAACTTTCTTTCAATACCTCTGCCAGATGGATTTTATGGACACTTCCTAAGTTCAGTCTTCAATGCCATCAGGGGCGGATCCAGAATTTGGGAAGAGAGGGGGCCAGGTGCGACCCCCCTGGATCCATGCCTGGCCATTTCCAATCTGACCTCGCTGTAATCACGACATCTCTAAGATAAACAGATCATTTGCGAGTCAAAAAGGAGAGATGAGAGGTTTAATTTTGTTATCAACAAGACAGTTCCCTGCAATCCTCAGTGACGTTGGAGCTGTCAATCAGTTGACCACTAAGTGTCACTACGGTCAATTCAATGCCTAGCGGATCCCACTCATGGTTGATTGAGCACCAATGAAGAGAAAATTCTTTTGTAATGGTCCACTAGAACTTTGCTGCAATCTACTGGACCTTTCCGCATGGCGGCCCCAAATAGGCCTATCGCCTTCTAAAACTAAAGCCTGCAGCACACGTCACCAATTTCGTTGCTCATAGTCATACACTAGGCAATTTTCGTGGTTACATGTACCACGAAAATGGCCAAGTGTGCTGTGGCTGGCAACGACCACTCACCAAGGAAATTCTGTGGTGACCATGAGTTGCCACAAGTTGCCAAAAATCAAACTGGTTTGATTTCTCACCACGGAAATTGCTCATAGTTGCGAGTTGTGGCGATGCGTGGCAATCAGCAGCACACGAGACCGCTGAGTGGTGACGTCTGCTGTAAACTGGCAACTGTCACAAAAATTGCCGACCACGAAAATTGCCTGTACGAGCAACGAAAGTGGTGACGTGTGCTCCATGTACCAGGTCAATCACTAGAGAAACGAAAAGTACATATTTTTGTGTTCTTGTGAAAACCTGTGTCTGATGTTTGTTTTGTAACTATGGTGACAGCACAGGCCTATTGGTCTGCTATTATCTGTTCAGAAATATCGAATCAATAATATTCCACTCATCATCAATGCAGCTTGCAATTTAAATGAGCACCAACACACAATCTGGATTGAACGATGTATACTCTAGGAGATACATGAGGCCAATGAAATTACATCTATAGTTTCTCGTCACCACCCGCATGTGATTTTGGCCCCTCATAAAAAAATCATTATTTTCAAATAAACACGGCAAAAATCTGTCACTGAACTACTTTCCCGCCACTTTCAAAAAGCCCACGCAGCTTGTATGTCATATTTACAGGTACCAGCTCTCACAACACAAATTGCCAATTCTGAATTGATTTTCATTCCCAAAAACACATTTTGGGCGTAAAATCAGTTTGTAAATGCGAAAAAGGGATGAATCCATGAAAAAAATAACGAATAATGAAAAAAGCCTCATCAGATTCTGAAAAATAATTGACGAGAAGCTATAAAAAAATGTAAGATGTAAGTTCATTGGCATGACGTTTGGTTTTGATGTAAAATAACATTTCATGTTTTTTAGGCAACCCAAATAAAAAGGAATCGGAACGCATATCTGGATTGTGGCAGAGTAGTCTTCACAATGGTGGAATCGATGTCCAGAGGTGAGCCGGGCTTTGATGGCCTCGTGGTTATCACAGGCGCGAATCCAGGGGGCACACCTGGCCCGTGCCCCCCTCCTATTTTTCGGAGACCAACTGCAAGTGTTGGTGTGTGGAGAAGCCGTAACCATATTGCAACGTTTTTTTGCCAGTGTCCGTGGCGCAGCCATGATCACAGGAATCAAACTGATTTGATATTTGTCGGCGTCAGATTCGCCGGCGTCCAGTGTGCACGTGGAGTACAAATTTTTGTCCTTGGCCATACTTGTCACTGTTATGTCATTTCTGTGTGCAAAGTTCTTACTTTTTGCAGAAATTACTGCGTTCAAAGTTCAAATGCTGACAGTTTATAAACAGAGTGAAAACCAGGCAAGACAACCCTCCACCTTGCTGAAATCATCATATGTGTATCATCAATGTGTTGTTTCCAGATATGTCATCGAACCATCTAAAATTCTGTTCGTCTTCAACGACGGCGGCCTCGCGTGGGATGCGAAGGATTTCCTCATCACGCAGGACAACTGTAAAGAGGTCACAATAGAACAGAAGACCTATACAGGTAGAGGGGGTGAGAGGGTAAGTTTTCACATTGCACCGATTTATAAATCTTTGGCCCGTATTTTAGAATGCTCCTCAACGTAAAGGAGTTCCTCAAGACTATTGTTCTCCTGCCTTTATTATATGCGGTGCCTTGATACCCAAAGTGCGGTTATCATGTCCGCTCCCGGGTTCGAATCCTGGGTCACATGGGATTAATCATCTCTGGCTGTTTAGACCATCACATGGGACAGTAAGCTGTGGTGCCTTGTACCTTGTGCCTTTGCAAGGGCAAGTAAAGGCCCCAGCCAAGTGAGGAACATGAGTACCGGTAGCTTTCACTTTAACCCCAGTCTATCCTGAAACCTTTCAGTAGAACTCAGATGAGCTGCTCATTCAGTGCTACAATCTAAGCATTTCCGACCGGTACCCATTTATACATCTGGGTGGAGAGAGGCTGGTAAGGCAAAGACTTGCCCGAAGTCTCAGAGGGATTCATACCTGGGACCATCTGACCGCTAAATGGAGACCTGAACCACTACACCACCCTGGCTCCTGTTGTGTGGTGTGAAAGGACGGGTCCAAAATGCATGACATCACATAATTACCCGTTGCATGAGCCAATCAGAATTTGCCTTGTCGTCTCCTTGGGTCAGTGACCAATTTAGAAATAATAGTTCATACTTCTTGCAGGAAAAAGCGGAAGAAGAGAAGAAAAAAGCAGCTGAGGCAGAAAAGAAGAAAAAAGAGGAAGAAGAAAAAGCAAAGAAAGATGAGGACAAAAAGGAAGATGAAAAGAAAGAAGCAGAAAAACCGAAAGATGAACAGAAAGAAAAACCGAAGGACGAGTTATGAGAAAAATGCACCTAGTCTTGCTCAATTTTATCTTTGAAGTCTTAATTCTTTGTGCTCTGGACTATTGAATGTCTGAGATTTGTGGGCCATCTCAAAGTTTCTGTCGAAAACAGTCCATCTTTAGCTGTGTTCAGTTCCCCATAAAAACATGAAAGTTCCGGTAATTTTTCTAATGGGAAACTTTACTGCCGTTAGAGGCCACCACCAGTTAGCAGTCCTAGAGCGTCACGAAATAAAATGTTACAGAGAAGAAGTGCCCGCCACAACATCATTGACACTAGGCCGTGCTGTGGTCTACGCTTGTGACGTCAAATTTCGTGACGTTCGAGGACTGCTAACAGGGGCCTATAACAGCAGTAGTGTCTCCCATTATTTTGATGTCTTAAAGGGGAATTTAGGATGCTGTGCCTAATCCCTCTCAGAGAAGATGTTTTTTCTGGTGTCACATGAGGTTTGTGATGGCCCCTTATGCTAATGTCCCACTGGCGAATTTTGGAGTGTGACAAGGAATGAATGAAAAAAATCGTAGCTCCTCGTAACAGTTCTTAGACTGTGTTCTATGTTTGCAATGATTCTCTGGCTTGCAAAAAAATTTTCAAAAAGCTCAAAATTTGCCCGCAACAAAATTTTAGTCGAAGTTATCTCGTATATAGTTGCACCCATGTCGTACAGGATCGTAGGTCTTGGTCATGGAAGAGTAACCTTGACTATCTACAACAGTCTGCGACTAGCTACGAGTAATGTGCGAAGAAACTACGAGCATCTTCGAGTATCTACGATCACGCACGAGTAACTTTGTCTAGGCCTGCGAGTGTTCGACCAATCAGCGACCAGTTGACAACTTGCGAAAAACTACGAATGCTAAATATCGCAGCTTGTCAAGGGAATATTGCAGACTTCAGATTCGCCCCTTGTCGTTGGCAAAAGTCGCCAGTGGGACCCTACTATTACCGATTCCTGCTGTCATCAATATTTTGTCTGCTCTTAATGTTTTCATTATTGTGTTTTAAGTGAATCGTTAGTGAAATCTGTGAAATAGAAATGTGAGGCAGTCTAGGAAAACCCGTCAGATGTCGCGTTTGAGGAAAGTGTTAATGGCCTTGGTGAACCCGCACATTTCAATAGCTGAAATGTACTACGTAACAGGTAAACAGTAGCAGATCAATGCACAGGCAATTTGACAACCCTTGTTGATCATTCAGCGACTTCCGACGGGTTTTACTAGACCACCACACAAATGTGGTCTTCTCTCAAATGAGGCCACATCATTTTGGTCATCCCAGAGGCGGCTGCCTCACATCAGTTTGCAAAACGAACATTCCTGCTGATGGTTGTAGTATGGTTTTGTCCGTTGCGTCTTGCCCAACCAAGGCTTCCTGTCACTCCTACTATCGCTCCATCCACCCTTGCCGACCACCGTAGCATTTATCGCTCGCATTTGCCGCCCATGAGCGTGGCGGCTGAAGCAGCCAAACGTTACTGAAAGCGCGGTTTATGACGAAGATAGGAACATTGTGAGGTTTGGATCGATGAAAATCTCAAAATGAAGAATAATCTAATACGTTAATGCATGTTTTATTCACAAAACATTGGATTACAAGCATTTATCATTGACAGTGGTGGGGGGTGTGCTGTCCATGGAACGACCTGTCTGCGAGCAGGATGACAAACGGTGGTCGTCAAGGGTGAAGGGAGCGTAGTTTGAAGGGCGGAGTGACCGGAGGCCTTGATTAGTCAAGATGGTCCGTTGTGAACTTTGCAATATTCTTTTGGTGCTAACTATCGTCATTTACTGTTACGGCGCTGCTGGACATGAGTTTTCTCATGTGAGTTGGCTCTCTGGGGTTTTCACAGGCATTGGGACAATTAACACGCCAAGTACATGTTGAACCATCGAAGAATTCTCAAAACCCTGTGAAAACCACTGCTCGCCGCAAACTGACAGCCAAATGTCATGAAAAAAGTCTCATGCAGAGCTGTGCATTTTGAGTTGAGGGTCTATCTGCTGAAACATTTGATACATGTATTTGTATTGCCACTTCACTTCTAAGCTGATTACTGAAGATAACGCTGTTTGACTGCAAGAAATTTTAAGTTCTCAGGGCCTATATTCATAAAACTACTTAAGTCTAAGTGTGATTCTTATCCTTTGTTCAGCACAAAAGGTAAGTATCAGACAACATAGAGCACAGAAAATGACACACAAAATGATAGTAAACGTAAAGTCGTCTCTGAAGTTTGCAAATTTTCGACCCCCAATCTGGCTCTTCCTCAGGCACTTTCTAGTAGAGATCACAGAAGTGAATGAGAGCATGTCAATGAGTCATATGAATAAAAACTAGTAAATGCTTTTACTTCAATTTTGCAATACAAATGCACTAGCAATGCTGTAGAAATCTGGAGTAAAATCATTTGCTAGTCTTTATTCATATGACCCAATGGCTTTGTCATTCACTTCTGGGACCTCGACAAGAAAGTGCCTGAGGAAGACCCCGGTTGGGGTCGAAAATTTGCAAAATTCAGAGACGACTTTATGTTTACTTGACTTGTATGTTTATGAATATGGACCCTGGACTCCACATGGTTGTAGATCCTGGGGCAATCGACAATCAAGTGAAACAACCTGAATCTCAGGATGATGTTAGACCTGACTTAGCCCCATCACTTCTTTAAGCTGCTGATCCTGACTCCATCAAGGGATTACAAATACTGAAGACCAGCTCCTCTGAAGTGAGCCACAAATTATGCATTTCCAAGTCTGATATGATTGTCATATACCGTACTGCTGTTGTGCCTGTTGAGATTATTGATGTACGGTACATGTAAGTTAGTTTGAGCGTTTTTCAAACCACGGGGTTGAAACTAATCAAAAATATTGGAGAGATACAAAAGTGTTCCTAAAGAGTCCCAATCTTATTCATGAGGCATTTATAATCACTGCCCACCTGGGGCCCATCTTCGATAATCGAAGGCCGATCTGCTCTCCACTGCGTTACATCGCACATCACCCTTCAAGAAATAGACAAGTCGGCCGCGTATCTTGGCACGATGCCAACTTTACCGGCCGACCAATCATATTGCACTTTATATCGGGTCTTCGGCTACGACTCTTTGTACCACGATTCAAATTTTACAACACCGATTCTGATTGGCCTCTTCTTCTCGAGGCGGCACATACGCCGTGGACCGGTCACTTTCTCGAAGGGTGATTTGCGAAGTAACGCAGTGGAGAGCAGATCGGCCTTCGATCATCGAAGATGCTGGGGCCTGTTTCATAAAGTAACTTAAAGCTGATGGTACCATTAACTTCAATGCGTTTTTCATTTGGTTAAAGGTACCATTCGCTTAAGTCACTTTATGAAACAGGCCTCTGTTACGGTATATAGCTGCATGCTTTTCAAAGATAGATTTTCACCCTGTGTAGGGGCCAAGATAGAACTTGTCACCATAGGCCTACAGAAAATGCTCTTTTATCATTGGTACATGTCGTTATGAATTTGTACGAAGTGTATCTGCGGAGTTAGTGGTATTTTTGTATGCAATAAAGTGAAAGAAGAAGATATGTCCTCTCCTCTTTTTCTTTTCATTAAAGGACCACGGTATTGCCACTTTTCTCGACAGCTGGCGCCACTTTCCAACCCAGGGACTAACTACGTTGTCGGCGATTTGACCTGATTTACTACGTACATTTTGTAATGCATTTTTGCAGTTCATATTGCTGCCACTTGGTGGCTCCCTCTACGTCGGCAGTCAAATAAAGCATTAGAGATTGCATACCGTGGTCCTTTAATTGATGAGACTGCAGTGAAAATCCTGGGGGGGGNGAATTTCATGGACGATCCTACGACGGGATAGTTGCGAAATCTTCCGTACAAATCCGTCAAAATCTTTGTCATCGGCGTTTTCAAGAAGGTAATCTTCGGTGGATTGTCATCTTTATTGTCTAATGTGTGCATTAATTCGTATATATTTCAATTTATTCACTGGGATAAGGCCCTACAGCCCTATTTTTCTTGCGATGTTTGTGTATATTTACAGATACACAGCTGTCTGCTAACTGGAATCCTGTCGTGACGTTGCGTAGGAAATGCACCGATTTCTCCTAGAAATACGCGATCCATTTCGAACATTTATACCCCTCATAATTCTATGTTATGTCGTCTTCAAGATTCACATATTTTACTGAAAAACCATCCGCCAAAAGTGCTGCTTTTGGCCGCCAAATGTCTGGACTCCGCCGTCGAAAAATGAAATGACGGGGAGAACAGCTTCTGTGAAATGGACTCGTCCAACTTCAGTCAGTGGCCGACGGCCTCATTTCGGAGCAATTTCCTCATTTGTTTGTCAGTACATTTGGTGGAAAATTTGCCAATTCATTCCCTGTGCTCTCTTCGGTAATGAGGAGTACATTTCAAGCAAAAATATTCGCTAAATTTTCAACAGATCGACTACGAATGACGGGTGTTCAAATTTTGGCTCCCATTCAAAATTCCCAAAACGCAGATTTGGCACGTTCGTTCCATTTTGACCATTTCCCCCAATTTCTCCCCTTTATTTATTTTTTCACGCCCCTAATCTGATTAGCTATTGCCTTCAGGATTTCAGAAATGTATAAAAGGGAATTTCAGCGGCGTGATTTTTAGAGAAAAATGCGACTTTGCAACCGCCTAAACCTTGGTTGAAATATTTGTGTATTTCGGACGAGTCCATTTTCCTCCCACCCCTTGTTGTGACGCTTTCCCGGGAAACTCACAAAGGTGATTTCTTCCCAACTTCATTTCCAAAATATCCCGAGTATTGTTAAATACTTCATCTAATTAACTCAAGATTTCTTCTTTCAATATATCAGGCCATGTATCCCCCTGTGTTCTGCCACAGGACGTGGTGTTTATTTGAAAATTGTTCCTTTTGGGCGAGTCCACTTTTTATGGAGGCCATGTTGATTTGAATGGTTGTGAACCTGATGAAATATTTTGGATGAATGGCAGACTCATGCAGATGTAACAAAATGTCATGACCTCCTGATTGTGTTGTTACCATGGCAGTGTTTTGGTTAACAACGAAAAGAAATGAAAATTTCGGAAAGATTAAAAAAGTAATAAACAACAGTTGAATTGCGTGATCAATAAGACCTTCAGATGATGATGCAGGATGGTACTTTCTGAGTCAGTTGACGACTGTCCTTGTTCTGGCGATGTCGTCATGCCAGTGTTTCTGCCACAAATTTTTTTAAGGGGGGAAAAGAGAAAATTAGACAGAATTCTTGGTCAAAAACACAAATTTGGACTAATTTCTACTTTTTTGAGGGGTCTAACTTAAGGAATTTTGCATGGTAGTCCGCAGGACAACCACTCTTTCCGCCTTTGGTAGTCCTGCTACATTTTTGGTAGTCCTGCCTGTTTTTTTTAGTTTACTTTATTTAAAAAGTCAATAACGGTATTGACGGATTTTCATGGTAGCCCGACGGAATACCGATCTGGGGCACTTTGGTTGCCCGACGCAATTTCTGGTAGTCTCGGGCACTCGGACTACCGCTAATTTTGACCCCTGCTGTCCCCCCTGCTCAGGCGTAAACACTGCCTACTTGCAGATGGATCTGTTGGATTCACCTGAGAACAGATACAGCAATATTAAAGCCGCACACTATGCACCACTACTCACTCCCCAGTTCGGCCGAAATAATAGCCCATCTGTCTATAGTGTCTGGCTTTAAATGAACGGTCGCTATTGTTCATTGGATTTTGTTTGCCAACACGAAATGCAGAAAGTCCAACGTGACTGGCGCCGATGTTTCCACCTATATTAGTGACTGACAGAACCCGAGGAATTTGCGCCTGTGAAATGCTAGATTGGGGATGATATTTTGCAATATTGGTAAAATGATTAGGTTGGAGCAGACAGCCACGCTATTGCCAAAAGATGGCAGCAAAGTTCTAGCAGACCAACACAAAAGAAAATTCTCCTGATTGCAGTGTTCTAGCCAGGCCAGTTTTACAGGGCAGTACCACCCTGTTCAAAATTCAGAGGTCATTTTACCGCCCTGTTTAAAAATATAACTTGCAATGCATTTTCTATTAGATCACCCTGTTTGAATTTCACCCCCGCCCTGTTTGAAAATCCAGGGCCTTAGAATCATAGGAAAATGTAGTCATCCCGCCCTGTTTGGAAAAATTTCTGGCTAGAACACTGGATTGGTACAATGTCCTCAATCAGCATGAATGGGTCCGCTAGGCGTTGAATTAGACCATAGTGACACCTATTGGTCAACTGATTGACAGTGACAGCTTCTTGATGAGGTTGGACCCTCAGAAACGCCAATTTGCATGTTGATGATCCTGAAACTTGTACTTGGATCTCTCAGACAGCTAGGCCTGTAGAGTCTTTGCGAGTAGAGGCCTATCGCCTTGATCGAGAATGGAAGTAGGCCTAGCTCCTGACATGTGGTTGCCTCTCAATCTCATCTATTTTGAGTGGTTATCCTGGGCAGTTTGCCAAACAGGTGCTGTAACTGTATTACAGATCCGGGCTATAGTTGTCAAATCACCGTTTGCTTCAGAGAGATTGAAAGAAATCGTCTGGACTCAGTGCCGGTACTGATAGTGATAACTCAGAATCTTCGGCCACACTGATGGAGGGATAAAATGGCCTGTTAGGCAAAACTTTCAGTTTAACTGAAAGTTTTGCCTGACAGGCCATTTTATCCCTCCCTCAGTGTGGCCCAAGATTCTTGTGTGTGATTTCATCACCGAATCTCGGCGACTTCTGGCATGTCTGGGATGGTATTGGTGCTCTGCTGAGTTGCCTGCCTCTACAGAGAAAGGGTGATGGTCACTGATGAGAGAGAGCCCTGATTAATCATGTAGCCTAGAGTGGTTATCACGTCTGCGTTGCAAATGGCAGGTCCTGGGTTCGAATCCAGTCCATGTTATATGGGATATCATCCCTGGCTCTTCTGTCCGTCACATGGAACAGTAAGCCATGGTCCCTTGTGCCTTTGCAAGGGCAAGTAAAAGACCCCATCCAAGTGAGGAACAAGGAGTAACTTGAGATGGCCTCTTCCATACATGTACTTACAGGGCCAATAATGCTATGGCTTCAGCCCTGATGGAGAATCTAATACTATACAATTCATCGTATCCATGACGTAACTCCGACAGTGTCCGCCATTGCTGACGTCGCCGTAATGACGCAAAGGTGGTGGGCAAAATTCATTGCTTTGCTGAAGAAAGCTGGTGGGCAAAACGCGCAACGTCACAACGTCATGTAGGCCTGGGCCTACGTCATGGATACGATGAATACAATCAGAATGTCCTGGAATGGATTTTGAATTTGACCTACATGTACTCATCACCGCTTTGGTCATTCATGTCATTCATTACACGTAGGAACAGGCCAGCACCCAAATAAGACCTGAACTGAACACTCCACAACTGTTACACAGCATCTCTGAGACTCAGAGCGACATAGTCTATTCTGCAACATATCACCATGGCAACACAATAACTGGCAGGGAGCCAACCACCTTTAAAGCGTGGCATTGATTGCTTGTCAGTTGCGACACTGCTGGCGTTACTTTCATTGATTAAGATTGGTACCGTACAAAATTCTGGCTCCTCGTTTAAAAAGATCGGGGGTCCGCCTGGTTACGTTTTGTCAAAAAGACCAGGAACATGAGAGAAAATAAATTGATGCTGATGTCAGATCTGGTCGCACCTGTGATTACCTGTGCCACGATGCAGGAACAGTCGGCGTCAACTGAGGTTACAATCATGTTCAGGTCGCCACGTGAAAATGTGTGCGTTCATCATAGATCAGGCAGCATCTGTGCGTAGAAAACTGCAATAAGTCAGGTCGACTGCAAATGGATTACCAGGGTTTCCGCCAGGAAAAAAATGGGGGGATGGACCAAAAAAAAATTCAAAGAGAAAAAATTTTTTGGATTTTTTTTATTGGATTTTTTTTCGCACAACATTGTACATGGACTGCAAGATAACGATGTTTTGAAAAGAAAAAAGACAAGATTTAAAGAAAAAAAATCCTTTCTTTCTGAAAAAATTGGGGATGGATTTATCCCCAAATAATTTTCTTGGGGATGGAATTCTCCCCATTCTCCCCTCTGGCGGAAACCCTGATTACGCCCGTGGGGATGGCATAGAAGTTGAACATGTTCACTCTTGCGATTCATGATCTTTTGTGGTCTTCTTTCCTTTCAGGATCTAGTTACTCATACGACCATATCTCCTGACACGTCACATTCACAGGGACGCGATGCAGAAGCGGCCCAATGAACAGGTAGGATACAACCAAAACCTTGCAGCAGAAATGCCAATTCATTCTCCTTATAGGACTATTCACCGCTCTCGCCTTGCGATGCCAAAGTTCATTCCTGACGAAACGCGGGTTTACTTTAGTTGTATTGTCTTGTAATGCAGGCGCAGATCCGGGGGCGCGCCCCCTTTCGGCCAACAAATCTGTAAAATTGATCGTGAAATTCTGAAATTTGGAGCAAATCATTGAAATTCACCGCAGATTTAATTGTTTCTAGCACAGTGTGCCCCCTCTTTTCCAAAATCGTGGATCCACCCCTGTGGCTGCAACCATTGCTGCTGAATTAGTTAACACTGGTCGTCTAACTTCATGTCGCTGATGAAAAATGTTGCGTGTTGACCGACTCCCGGGCTCAACTCCAACAGTGGATGGACGCTCAGAGCGATTTCTTGATCCACCAATTTTGTATTATTTTCTTTCCACCTTCGTTTCAGGAGAGCGCCGAACCGGAGCGGCAAGTGAGCAGCATACCTCTCAGTCTGTCGTCATTTCAACGCGTAGCGCCACCTAGGTTCACAGAAGCGATGCCGACCATGCCGACTGGGTTACAACAGTTCTCAGTCCAGGCATGCCAGGGCTATCCGTAAGATATCTTTTCTGAACTCATTCCTTAAAAATGTACAGCTGAACTCAGCTGACAATGAGATATCCGCGTGAGAAACTTTGCTATAGAGGAAGTGCAGCGACGATTGTGACGTCATTGCCGCGACGAGATGCCGCCATGTTGGACGTCACGTCCAACGCGTTCGTAGCTTCAAATGACGTCCAACATGGCTGACGTGCGAATTATGACGTCAATGATGACGTCACGTGAAGTTCCTCTATAGAGCTTGAGCCGCGGCTCTTTATGACGTCACGTTTGACCTGCAGTCCGCCATGCTGCCGGTCAACGACAAAGTGCGCCACGTGCAAATCGCGTCATGGTTGAAGACGCAACACTCCACTTGCGCTGACGACAAACTGCACCACGTGGGCCGCCGACGTCATTTGACGTCAGTTTGACCGGCAAGATGGTGGATTTTTAGCTCACCGGGGTGAGCTATTACGATGGTGGAGCGTCCGTCGTCGTCGTCCGTCGTCCGTTAGCAGGGCACGTTTCGTAACCGCTGGAGCTATTGATCTGAAACTTGGTACATATATATACAGGGCTAGAATTTAAAATTTTGTGGGGCACTGCCATTTTGGCCAGTTGGGTAATGATGAAGTCAAGTAAGATTTAACAGGGGCACCAAGGCCGCTGCACATTTTTGGGGGTGGGCACCCAAGGCCATGGCTATGGTGGCCGTGGTAAAATTCTAGCCCTGTATATATGCCCCTAGGTCAGATGACCCACGACACCAAGTTTCGGTCCGATTCGACTCTCAGCTTGGCCACCAGGTGGCGGAAACCAAAAACACAAAAAGTGCAATAACTCCTGAACTAATGATTATATCATCTCCAAATTTTTATCATAGGTGTATCTAGTAAGGATACATAACATATATAACGGGTTTTTGATTTGACCTACTTTTCAAGGTCACAGAGGTCAAAGTTCGACAAAAGTGACGAACCTGCCCCAGTTTGTCATTATTTCACCGAGCGACTTCATATTTTGCATAAACATGCATTGGAGGGGTACCTTAAAAAATACCAAGTTTCGGCCTGATTGGACATCCAGTATGGCCGCCAGGTGGCGTAACCTGAAAATCAAGTAAGTGCTATTACTCAGGAACGGCTTGACGCAGAGTGCTCAAATTTGATATTTACCTCCCTCTAGATGAATTTACATGCACGTCAAATTTCGGCCTGATTTGACTTCAAACAAGGCCACCAGGTGGCATAACCCCAAAATCATCAAAGTGCTGTAACTCAGGAACGACTTGACCCAAAGTGCTCCAATGTGCTATGTGGCCCCCTGCAGATGACCTTTATGTGCATGTGAAGTTCCGGCCAGATCGGACATCCAATATGGCCGCTAGGTGGCATAACCCAAAAATCATCAAAGTCCTGCATGTATGTACCTGGGAATGACTTGACCGAGATTGCTCATAACTGATATGTACCTCCCTCTGTCATTAGATTATTATGTCCAACCCGGTGAGCACATGGTCCATGGACCATTTCATTTACGTGATGACGTCATCGGCGCGAGCTCTATACAGTGGCGCTGCGATCGATCGACCCATAGCAACGTCATTGATGTCATTAAAACTGTTGACGTTGCGTCATGAAAACTTGACCTTTTTCTACAGGCATGACAGGAATTGATCAGACAAAAACATTGCCTTTATTGTGTCCTATCAATTCCTTTGAAAGAAGAACAGGGTTCTTCCCCCTTAAAAAATCATAATATGTGACCCGTTACAGCAAAACTGGGTGCATGTCGCTCAGAAGGTGAGCCTCAACGAACTAAGATGACACCAGGAGAGAATGGAAGAAATAGATGGTTTCAGATTTCATAACAGACAGGCAATATTGAAACTGACAAACATTTGGTCTCAACCTGCCAAGCTAACAGCGACATGCGCCTGGCTTTGCTGTGACGGTTCATCACAAATATGAAAGTCTGAACATAAGGCCTAAAAAAGTCAGTTTTCTCAGAAAACAGTGAGATAAAAAATTTCTTCCGACAGAGGATGATAAGTTTTACTGTCAGGCGACCAAAACGAGTGGGTTTTTTTCACGCCAGAAGTAAATGGAAATAACGTTAGAAAAATGACATTTCGGGCACACCGATCGCAGCACCACGTTGTGACGTTCCGCAGGTACCTCATTGATGTGTTGTGCTTGCAGGGTAAGCCAGACAGGGCATCATCCTCCTACAGCAGTCCACCCGACCGTGGCCCCGCAGCCTCCAACCCAGGTACAGGTCCCAGTTCCAGTGCCAGTTCCGACACCTGCGGTTGTCACGGCGCCAGCGCCGGCTCCAACGCCAGTCCCCGCTGCACATCAACCGGTACAGACGCAAGTTCATCAGCAGCAGAATGTCCACCAAGCGCAGGCGCACGCTCAGGTATGGATGGGAAGGGGGAATGTTAGGCCTTGTGACAAAAATCAACTGATCACTCTTTGAGGAGCCTTGTAGCCTAGTGGTTATCACATCGGCGTAGCAAGTGGCAGGTCCTGGGTTCAAACGTGGGATTGATCATCCCTGGCTCTTCAGTCTGTTGCATGGGACAGTAAGCAGTGCAAGGGCAAGTAAAAGACCCCATCCAAGTGGGGAACATGAGTAGCTTGAGATGGCCTCTTCAGTACTTACATTACCAGGGCCTCCCTCAAGGAGGAGCATCCAGAGACGATCCGCTGTACATGTGCCAGTAAACCATGAAAAAAATGAGGTCATCGTCAATATCTTTACAGCATGTGAGAAATTTGTCTATTTCAGGCACATTCGGCGCAAGTCCAGGGACAACAGCAGCAGTTCCAGCGTCTGAAGGTAGAGGACGCTCTCTCCTACCTGGACCAGGTGAAACAACAGTTTGGTAACGAGCCGCAGGTCTATAATGATTTCTTGGATATTATGAAGGAGTTCAAATCTCAATCGTAAGTCACAAAATTTCCCTTAATAGAGGTTTCCCACGTGACGTCACAACCCCAAATGTCCGCCATATTGGCCGTCAAATGACGCAACGTCACAGCATCAACACAGCGTTTTCAACGCAGTTTGGACGTTGTCGGCAGTCATCGGGCCTCTTCCACCACTGTCTACAGCATGCCGTATGGATGATTCGCTTTGTTTTCAACACGGTTTTCACACCACACCAACTACTTATGCTCAGAAACTGTGAGAGGTAAAGTGATTTGTTGAGTTGTATATTCCCAGTGGTCTGAACAGGCTGCTAAACTTTTCAACCGGGAACAAGATGGCAGCCACCATGGCTTCATTTCGACAGCCAGTATGGCGGCCGTGTGACGTCAGTGGGAAACCTCTATACATGTATTTTGAGCCCAGGTCATGTGGGATTAATCATCCCTGGCTCTTCAGTCCATCACATGGGACAGTGAGCCATGGTACTTTGTACCTTATGCCTTTGCAAGGGCAAGTAAAAGACACCATCCAAGTGAGGAACATGAGTAGCTTGAGATGGCCTCTTCCGTATTTACTAGGGCCAATAATCCTACGGCATCAGCCCTGACAGAAAAATCTAATACAAATAGGCCTACAAAAACAATCGTGTGCCTTTACTACGGCAAGTACAGTCCTCCCTCGCTATTACGTACCTCGATTTAACGAACTCCCGGATATTACGAACCGAACGGCTGGCTCCCAAAATTTCACCGCATGTGTGTATTTAGGCCTGTTTGGTCAGTTGTGAGTCCCAATTCCTCACCATGATCAGTTACTTTGTGTACAATACAAACCAAATTATCCAAGCTTGGGTTTCATAAGTGTACAATACAAACCGAATTATCCAACCTTGGGTTTGATTACGGTAATGCATGTTTGAGCGTTTAATCAGTCAAATACGCAGTAATTATGCTCTAAACATGACAAAGAATGTTTGTTTGTTAGGCAGCCTATTCAGTGTGGTCATCATGCCCCCACGGACGAATCCTCGCTATTACGAACTCCTCGTTATTACGAACTTACCCCTTGGACCCCGAGGGGTTCGTAATAGCGAGGGAGGACTGTACATGAAGTAAGAGACCCCATTCAATCCAAGTGAGGAACATGAGTAGCTTGAGATGGCCTCTTCCGTACTTGCAGGGGCCAATAATGCTTCGAGTTCAGCCCTGATGGAAAAAGCCAATAGACAAATCCCAGATTCCCAGATCTGTGCAATTCCGCCGAAATCGCAAACACAACCTCGACCTGAAACCAGCTGACGCGACGCGCAATCCATGATTCAGCAATGGTCGACTCTGACACAACGTCGTCGAACTCACTGTCGTGGGGTTCTCTGCGTCATGTCATTCAGTTTCAGACCCAGGTTGTGTTTGCGATTTCGGCGGAAGTGCGCAGATCTTTCTCGTTTTTGTCAATTTGGGATTTGTCTATGCATACAATACAATACGATTCAGGTTGGATATTCCCATGTCAATTTTCATGACAAAATTTTCCATGTCAATTTCTCACTGAAAGGAACAGTATTGTTGACGACTACATCGCTCTGTTTTCAGGATCGATACCCCTGGTGTCATCAACCGCGTCTCGAACCTCTTCAAAGGTCACCCCGACCTCATCGTCGGGTTCAACACCTTCCTGCCACCTGGGTACAAGATTGAAGTCAATGCAGCTAACGAGACGATCAGCGTGCATCAACCTGGGCAACAGGTGATGTCGATATCTCACGCCACTGGGTCAATACTGCCGACAACTTCCGTGACCCCTGTTCAACCAGCTCCAACACAGCAGCACACCCCGGTAAGGGTACGCATTTTACAACTTATATTTACAAGATTATTTGAAGTTCTTCAGGAAGCTGGCCAACTGCAAAATACCAAGTATATATCTGGCAGTTTAATCTGGAAGTTTGACCAGAAAATGTGAGGCGGTCTAGGAAAACCCGTCAGATGTCACTTTTGAGGAAAGGGTTGATGGCCTTGGTGAACCCGCACATTTCAATCTGATCAGATCAATGCACAGGCAATCTGACAGCCCTTGTTGATCATTCAGCAACATCCTACGGGTTTTCCTAGACCGCCACACAAATGTGGAAGTAGGCCCTTACCAGATGACCTTGAGGAGCCTTGATAGCCTCATGGTTATCACGTCTGCTTAGCAAGCAGCAGGTCCTGGGTTTGAACCCAGCCTGGGCCATATGGGATATCATCCCTGGCTCTCGTGTCTGTCGCATGGGACAGTAAGCCGTGGTGCCTTGTACAAGGAGTTCAAATCTCAGTCGTAAGTCAAAATTTCCCTCATATTTTGAGCCCAGGTTACAAATGTATGTGGGATTAATCATCCCTGGCTCTTCAGTCTGTCGCATGGGACAGTAAGCCGTGGTGCCTTGTGCCTTGTTCATTTGCAAGGGCAAGTAAAAGACCCCATCCAAGTGAGGAACATGAGTAGCTTGAGATGGCCTCTTCCATACTTACAGGGCCAATAATGCTATGGCTTCGGCCCTGATGGAAAAACCTGATACAAATACAGGTACCTTGTATCAAATTGAATATAAGTCATTGGCTGATATTCATAAAAGCTAGCAAATGCTTTTACTTTAGATTTGACGTCCTATGTAAATGTACTATAAAACTTGAATTAAAAGCATAGCTTTTATGAGTATCAGACATTACATTAAGCTGTATGGTCTAAAGTTAGTGCTCAAAATTTCAGTTTTAATTGCCTGTTTTCAGCCTGGCCATGTTGCAGCGGCGGTCCAAAGTCACGTGACGTCATCTACACATCACACATACCACCACGCCCGCCCTCCCGTCGCTGACGTACCCTCACCACATCGCGATCAGAGCCAGCAGCAGGCGACACAACCTGTCGAATTCAATCATGCTATCAACTATGTCAACAAAATAAAGGTGAGTGAAACATTTCTATTGAGGACACCTGTAGAACTGGTAGATCTTGTCCTGAGTTGAGAGGTGTCCTGATTACAGAGGTCAAAATGAAAAGAAGTGACCATTTGGGACTGAACTTCAGTATTCTTAATTCAGGGGTGTCCTTCTGGCCGTAATTGGAAGTTCTGCTATATATTCCGACTGTTACATTGTCACATCCCACAGGCCCTCTCGAAAGTTGGAGTGCACCACCACAATTTTGCCCATTGTGAGAAATTTGTGCATATTTGCTCTCTATGGGCAATCCACCATTGTTTCAACTGAGAAAAATTGAGTGTCCGTCGGATGGGACTAAAAGCCGTAATGATATGATATGAGACTGAGACCAATTTCCTGGCAGGAAATCAAACCGGGCAACCTATTATGTCTTTATTATTTCAGAATCGATTTCAAGGCCAGCCTGAAATCTACAAAGCATTTCTGGAAATACTCCACACGTATCAGAAGGAACAAAGGAACCTGAAAGATGTAAGTTTTCTTTATACTCTCATAGATGTTCCATTGTCCTCCAGTTGACCGCTGATCTTGCAAGGACATTACTGTGCTTCTTATATAGGAATCCCACTGACGTCATCAAATCATGTGACTGGCCGTCAAAATGACGCAAACTGGCGTCAGTAGGGTGCTACACGTGGATTGACAGTACAGTACGCCTGACGTGACGAGACAGCACACGAAATAACGTCATCGCGACATTCCTTCAGGAAACACGTCAATTTGACGGCCAACGTGGCCTTTATGACGTCACATGGGAAACCTCTATAGCCTTGTGATTGTCACGTCCACTCAGCAAGCAGCAGGTCCCGGGTTAAAATCAAACCCAGGCCATATGGAATATCTGTGTTTCTTCACGTCCGTTGCATGGGACAGTAAGCCGTGGTGCCTTGTACCTTGTGCCTTTGCAAGGGCAAGTAAAAGACCCCATCCAAGTGAGGAACATGAGTAGCTTGAGATGGCCTCGTCCATATTCACCAGTGCCAATAATGCTATAATTGCTTCGGCCCTGCGGGAAACATACAGGCCCGTATTTTAGAATGCTCCTCAACATAAAGGAATTCCTCAAGGCTGTTGTTCTCCTGTTGAGAACAATAGCCTTGAGGAACTCCTTTACATTGAGGAGCATTCTAAAATATGGGCCATACAAATACGATACTAATACAATACTATCTCCAGTTACACACGGCTGGTTCTTTACTTCAGGGGACAGTTTCAACCGGCGGCAAACCCCTCACAGAAGCCGAGGTCTTCTCACAGGTGGCGACACTGTTCAAAAACCAGGACGACCTGCTCTCAGAGTTCGGACAATTCTTACCAGATGCTAATGGTGCATCTGTGGTCAATTTGGTAAGTGCTGTTAAGTTAGTGCAATTAAGCTGGCAGATAGATTGACACGATTCTCTGTGCGTCCCCTATTGTCAAGTCGCCATTTATTCCGTCAGACAGTAGGGGAACACGGACAGATGGGGAGCATTCATAAACATTACATTGGGAATCAAACCCATGTCCTTTTGGTCACAAACTGCATGCTCAAACACTAGGCCGCAGTGATCCTCGTGTACTTCTGGGCCCGAATGCATAAAGGTGGAATAAGCTTATTCTAGGTATAACTTTACGTTATAACGTGAAGTTATACCTGGAATAAGTTTATTCCGCCTTTATGCATACAGGCCCTGGAGGTTATTTCAGAAGACTAGGTAATACCCGTTCAGTGGTGGAACTGCGAGATGCACGCACCACGTCATTAGGAGTGCTTGGGGACATAATGACGTCATACCCGTTCAAGTGGTGTAATGATGTCATTTCGTCACATGACGTTGCCGATGTCACGGATGCCGCGATGGAAATCTCGGTGACGTCAAAAGACATAAACAGCATTGTTATTTTCGTTAATATCTTGATATTTCAAAAACTTTAAGTCATATCAAAATTTGCGCTTCGTAAGGACACTTCCCAGGTCTGTCTGCATTTGCACACCAAGTTTGGGGGCGATCCATTCGTCAGTCTTGGAGAAAATTGCGAACAAACAAACTCTTCTCAAATTTTAGTATGATTTCATTTCTTTCTTACTTCACTTCATATTTTTCTGTAGGATTTCCAAAGTCTGCCATTTGCGACTGCCCTCAAAGTCGACTCCTCCCTCGGCGTACGAAACGACCACTCGTCGACCGTCAAGAAGCTAGGCTTCAACACGAAATCCCAGATGAAGAATAGCAGTCACATGAGACGCCCGTCAGGGAGCAGTAGCCTCGCTCCGCCGGCGAAAAAACCCAAAACTGGCCCGTTGAAAGATGTGTCGTTGACTGAAGCGGGAAAGTATGGAAGTCTGAAGGAGTTCGCTTTTTTCGACAAGGTAAGATTTGTTTAAATCAAAACTCACGGTGGGAAGCAATGTTGGCTGAAAACTAGGTCTTGATTCTTTGAAGTACATGTCAGGCAAGCAGGGACCTTCGCAAGGTTATGAGGCTTCTATCTGCACTCTCCTAACAATTTGAAAATATCCTAAAATTCAGTACAAAGGGGCTTCAACTTGTTACTTTCATGTATGTATATTCATTGGTGTTTTAGGTGAGAAAAGCTCTCAAAAGTCAAGACGTATACGAGAATTTCCTTCGATGTCTTGTCTTGTTTAACCAGGAGGTGATTTCTCGTGCTGAGCTTGTCCAGCTAGCTCAGCCATTCTTGTGGTAAGCAACTTTGTTAACCTGTTTAAAAATATAATAAGTATAAAGAAATTGAAAAGATGTGTCTAAGCCCAGTGGTCAAGTGGTCAGCCCGGCGTTTGACTACGGAACTGTGCAGTGGGTTGTCACGAATTTGACTCCGGGCAGATACACAAGTTACGGAATATTCAGGGTCGATTGGATGGGACTAAAAGTTGTGGTCCCTTGTACCTGAGTGTCTATGCCAGGGCAAGTAAAAGACCCCATGCAGGTTAAAGTTAAAGTTTGGGTTTATAGTCTGATATCAACTACGGTAGAGGTTCTCATCCGACTTTACACTTTAACCTCAGTCTATCCTGAAACCTTTCAGTAGAACTCAGATGAGCTGCTCATTCAGCGCTACAATCTGAGCATTTCTGACCGGTACCCATTTATACACCTGGGTGGAGAGAGGCCAGTGAGGCAAAGAGACTTGCCCAAAGTCTCACGCCCAGTGGGATTCGAACCTGGGACCCGAACCACTACACCACCAGGTTCCTCAGGTGGAGGGTAGCCTCTCATGGACTCCGTACCTCTGGCAAAAATCGAACATAGTACATGTTATGACGATGATGATGATGTAACTGTATGTAGTTCCTTTCTTTTGATATTCAAATCTCCTCTGTTCATTTCAGTAAATACCCAGAGCTCTTCAAGTGGTTCAAGGATTTCCTAGGGTACAAGGAATCTGGGGGTATGATGGAAGCTCTCCCCCAGGGGGCCACAGGCAAGGAGAGGATCAGCGGTGACCTGGCCATGGAGATCGACTATGCAAGTTGTAAACGTTACGGCGCCAGTTATCGTGCCCTGCCCAAGACATACATGCAACCCAAGTGTTCTGGGCGGACAGCATTGTGCAAAGAGGTAAGACTGGAAGTTGGCACACTGTGGCCAATTCAGCCATAAAAACTATAAAGTTAAAGTTTGGGTTTATAGTCTGATAACAACGGTAGAGGTTCTCATCCGACTTTACACTTTAACCCCAGTCTGTCCTGAAACCTTTCAGTAGAACTCAGATGAGCTGCTCATTCAGCGCTACAATCTGAGCATTTCAAACCGGTACCCATTTATACACCTGGTGGAGAGAGGCCAGTGAGGCAAAGAGACCTGCCCAAAGTCTCACGCCAGCAGCGGGATTCGAACCCGGGATCCTCTGACCGCTAGTCGGAGGCCCGAACCACTACACCACCGTGGCGCCACACTATGCGCAGTCATTTGTGTTATTGGTCCTAAAGGGACCCTACAGACAGCCACCTCATAGCCATTTTGATGTGCTCATTACACCGATCGGTTGGCATGAGAATCTAACTCTGACATGTATTGCAAGTAATATATACTAAACATCGACATTTGAGACAAAATCCGTAGTTTATCAGTTGCCAGCGCCACTTGTGATGAAGTGACCACACTGATATGAGCCTAATAGCTAGCTGCCTACAGTACAGGGTCCCTTTAGTAAGTGGACAAAGAAATTTTGATATCTCCAACGTGTGTAAATCTATCCATTAGGCCATTCGTTTACTTCCACGAGCTAGCTCGGAACAGACGCTACACCGTTCGTTTACATCGAAACTGCGTCATCGGGGCTTCCTCGGACCAGGCGCGACTAGCCCTACCCGCCGAGGTGGGCTTCTCGTGGAACCTTCCCAGGATGCATTGTTTCAAAATGGCGGCAACGTTAGGGAAAGTTACTGTGGACGGCGACAAATTTATCGTCTGTGGCCGCCATGATGGTTTCCCCGAGGAAGGCATGAGACCGTTCGATTACTGGCTGTTGTGCGCACGCTCAGCTTGTTCCTTACGGGGCTTGCCCGAGGAAGTAGTCGAACACGCTACAAGAATGTTTCCTTGTCTGTTTTTCAGTCCCTGAATGATACATGGGTATCCTTCCCTTCATGGTCAGAAGATTCGACTTTTGTTACGTCACGGAAAACACAGTTTGAGGAACACATTTATAGATGTGAGGACGAAAGATTTGAGGTGAGTTGTGAATGAGCTAAGGAGCAAATACACTAAAGTCACAGTTGTAAAGTCACAGAGACCTGGCTATGCGACTGTGATCTAGCTCCTCCAACATTATCATACAGTGTTAATTCTAGGCAGTGTTAGAGTGGCGGCGCGCCATGCCCTAAAAGGGGGCGCCACTGTGCCCTTTTTTAACCCCCTTGGCGCCATGCCTGCCCTAAAAAAAAAATATTTTTTTTAAAAATGTTTTATTACCCCCCAGACCCTCTGTCATGGTCCCTTTCGGTCATACCACCTTAGACACTGGCTTAAATTGGCTGTTGACTGGAGTTATAGGGACCTTTTTAACTGACAAGCTTCTCAAATTCCGTTAGTAGAAATGTCGCGAATGAAAAGTGCCCTTTTCTAGGTTGAAGTGCCCTTTTCACAAAGTTTGCCCCATGCCCTTCTGAAATCCTATAATTAACACTGTCATATCAAAAGCGTCAGTGTCAGGCGTTCGATTCGAAGATGTCAACAGCCTGCTGTGTGGTCAGCAGTGCCGACCATCACCAACAGGAGAAGCTGGACCCTGCCAGACCTCTCTGACCTCACAACTCTGATTTTGTGTATGTGTTTTGGTATGATACGTCCTATTCCATACCCTTTACCCTCAAGTATGCCATGGTTACGTCATGACATCAGGGGCAAGAAAACCTGTCGATAGTACCAAATCGTTGAGTTGAACTTGCCTTTCGCTAACCTCTGGTTGTATTCAGATTACTTTCAGAGGATCTAAAAAAGGCATAGATAAATTCATAGGTTTTGCATGGTATTGTCTTGTGTGACAATCTCATAGCCCGGCCTCTTGGAACATTTCCATTTTAGTCAGGGGTGGAGTGCACCTGTGGACTTTCCAACAAAATGGTGGTCTAAAGTTCTTGCCATATATGTTGCGGTCTAGGAAAACCCGGCGGATGTCGCTGAATGATCAACAAGGGCTGTCAGATTGCTTGTGCATTGATCTACTAGGCCTAGCTACTGTTTACCTGTTATGTAGTACATATCAGCTATTGAAATGTGCTGGTTCATCAAGGCCATTAACACTTTCCTCAAACGCGACATCCGACGGGTTTTCCTAGACCGCCTCACATATTTAATACCATTCACTGGCCACTGGCCACCAAGCTGGTCAAGCGGGCCATGGGCACAAAAGTTGAGGTAAAATAATTATCTGAGAGGATGCGTTTGGTAGTGTTAATCCTTGGACAATGAATGGCCACAACGTCATTTGGGAGAACTAGTAGGCCACCATCTTTGTTTGGAAGTCTACATGTATTATGTTTACAAAATTGACAAGTTTTGCTCCGTTATTTTTACAACCAAAGAGAAAGCAAGCACAAAAATCGACACACAATATGATGATAAATATAAAGTCAATTTCCAGAAATTCACGAATTTTTGACCGCAACCGGGGTCTTCTTCAGGCTGGAACTTTACAATCTGAAACTCTAGAAAAGACTGAGCTGAAACCCAAACGTAGATCTGAAGTATCCAACCCAAACAGGACGGGTCAGCAATTAAGGAATGAAAAGAGTCCAAGCCCCAAAAATTGGTTGCTCAACCCAACAGTTTTACAAAATTGACAAAATGTGCTCATACTTTATCCTCCAGTTGGACGTTGTCATCGAAACCAACCTATCAGCAATCCGTGTCTTGGAAGGCGTTCAGAAAAAAATGAATCGTATGACGAGCGAAGAGGCGGCCAAGTTTAAACTCGATAACTGCCTGGGCGGGACGTCGGAAATGTTGCATCGGAAAGCGATTCAGCGGATATACGGAGACAAGGCGCCGGATATCATTGACGGCTTGAAGAAGAATCCTATTGTGGCAGTGCCACTTGTTCTCAGAAGGTAACGATGTTTGTCCCAAAATCTGTGTACAGTGTAATTATTAGGCGCCTTTATAGACAAATCCCAAATTCCAAGTTCTGCGCACTTCTGCCGAAATAGCAACAAGAACCTCGATCTGAAACCAGCTGACGTGACGCAATCCGTGATTCAGCAATGGTCAACTCTGACGTAACATCGTCCAAGTCACTGTCGTGGGGTTCTCTGCGTCACGTCATTCAGTTTCAGACCGAGGTTCTTGTTGCTTTTTCGGCGGAAGTGCGCAGATCTTTCCCGTTTACGTCAATTTGGGATTTGTGTATAGCCCAGTGGTTATTGCATCTGCCTAGCCGCATGTCCCGGGTTCAGATATCAATATATTGCCTGGGCCACTTTATTAGGTTAATGAGGATCCCTGATGGCCTAGTGGTTGTCACGTCTGCATAGCAAGCGGCAGGTCCCAGATTCGAACCCCGCACCATGTGGGATATCATCCCTGGCTCTTCAGTCCGTCGCATGGGACAGTAAGCCACGGTACCTTGTACCTTGTACCTTTGCAAGGGCAAGTAAAAGACCCCATCCAAGTGAGGAACATGAGCAGCTTGAGATGGCCTCTTCCATAGTTACCAGGGCCAATAATGCTGTGGTTTCGGCCTGACAGATAAAAATACAAGTACTTTATCCCTGGCCCTTTACATCCGTCGCAAGGGACAGTAAGCCATGGTGCCCGTACCTCGTCCCTTCTAGGTTTTACCTTTGCAAGACCAAATAAAAGACCCCATTCAAGTGAGGAACATGAGTAGCTTGAGATGGCTTCTTCTATACATGCACTTACCAGGGCCATGGTAGGTCCTCCCCTGGGCCTTGTTTAAGATGGACTTGAGCCACTAGGCCAGTAACCCAACTGACACCTAATCATATGGCATGCCAATGTAAGCGGAAATTGGAATTTTTCAGGTTAAAAGCGAAGGAGGAGGAATGGCGTGAGGCCCAGCGAGGGTTTAACAAGATCTGGCGTGAGCAGAATGAGAAATATTACCTGAAGTCGCTCGATCATCAGGGGATAAACTTCAAACAGAACGACGTCAAGTCGATACGGTCAAAGGCCTTACTCAACGAGATTGAGGCGATTTTTGACGAGGTGAGTTCCGAGACATGACGATTTGATTGCCTGAGTGGAAATCGAAATCAATGCCTGTCGCTGGACTGTCAGAGTGGCGCAAGGAAAACATCGGCGCCTTTCACCTCTGTGGTCCCGGGTTCGACCGCCAGTCGAACTTGGTTCTCCTGTGATAGAGAGGTGACTTTCTCTGACAGCGCAAGTTTTCTCCGGACACTCCAGTCCCCCCCCGCAGTACATTAGATTCACCCAGCGTTGTCTATAGACGATTCTTGAATTCGCAGATATGCGCACTTCCGCCAAAATCTCAACCACAACCTCGATCTGAAAGTGGGTGATGTGACGCCATCCATGATTCAGCAATGGTCGAGTCTGACACAATGTGTTCGACGTCACTGTCGTGGGGTTGTCTGCGTTATGTCATTCAGTTTCAGACCGAGGTTGTAGTTGAGATTTCAGCGGAACTGCGCAGATCTTTGTCGTTTACGTCTTATTTGAGAACGGTCTTTGGAGCTAATGATGTCATATTTGCACTCGGCTCTTGATTCAAGTCCCACATTGTGGCGTACGACTTACGACTCAATCTTTTCTTTCAGCGGCAGGATCAAAATGGTGAGGGCACCACCGAGGTCCACATTGAATTCACGTACAAAAATAAGGCCATCCTGGATGATGCAGCATCACTTGTCATTCATCACATGAAAAGACAAACAGGTACGGAATTTCTCCGACAGGATAGACAATTTTCAAATTGACGTAAACGAGAAAGATCTGCACACCTTTGCCGAAATCGCAACCACTACCTCGATCTGAAGCTGAATGACGTGACACGGACAACCCCACGACAATGATGTCGAAGACGTTACGTCGGAGTTGACCATTGCTGAATCATGGATTGCGTCACATCAGCTGGTTTCAGATTGAGGTTCTGGTTGCGATTTCGGCAGAAGTGCGTAGATTTGCGAATTCGAGAATCGTCTACACAAGGAAATTTTCCTTATATCCATTGGATGTCCGAACTGGATATCCAATGGACATAGAAAAGACAAAAAATCCACCACGATCCTTTTCTGGATATAGAATGGATGTAGAATGGATATACATTTGATATACAATGGATATCCATTTGATGTCTCCGTTTGGGAAAATCAGTTGTCCTGAGTACTGGAGTTTATATGTTTTTTTATACATTTATATAAATTTCACATAGCGCCCTTTATATTAAATCTATGAGAAATGGATATAAATTCTATGTCAATCACTGGATATCCAAACTGTCACCCAATTTTTTTTATCCAATGGATATCCAATCTATATCCATTGGATATCCAAATCTTTGGATATCCAATGGATATAAGGAAAATTTCCTT